>VZRQ01009262.1:117680-135347 GCA_013397975.1 Machaerirhynchus nigripectus | reverse complement strand
GTCAACAATATGCCCTGGAGCCCAAAAGTGCTTTAATTATTGCATTAAGCACACTATATGTAACAAGTCCAAAGCAGTGATTATCCCATGGTATTCAGATTGGTACAGCTTCACATCAGGTGCTCTGTGCAGTTTTTGGCTTCACAATATAAGAAGCATATAAAAAATATTAAAATGTGTCTGAAGGAGGGCAACAAACATGAGAATACATGCCAGCTGAGCAAAGAGAGGAGGAAAGGAGCCCACCTGATCATGTTTTGTACAGCTGGCACAAGAGATATATGTCCCATGGCAGAGATCATGGAGTCACACAATAATAGAAGCATCAAATTATTGGATTTGAAGTGTTCTTGTTATTATAAACAATCAAAAATAATTTATTTTACTTTCCTCATAGACTTTAAAAATAAATATATAAATATGTATATTACTATATATGCATGAGCATAAGTCAAGCTCATTAGAAGTTCATCCCAATAGAGAGAGAATTCACAAGCAGATCTATTGGTAGAGAGGGATTGATACAGAAACATAATGCTTGCTGCTATCTGCAGCTGCCACTGCAGTATCATATAGTCTCTTGTCCTTGAGATTTTCTTGTCAGAATATCCTGAGGTTCCATTACTGGAAGGACTTGTTTCTCCATGGCATAGGTCAAATTATACCCTGAAAAACCCTTGCAATGAATTTAGATTGTGGATGAGAGAACAGATGTTATTGTGGTCCCACATTTAACATCGTACCAGGACAGTTTGAAAGCATCACCAGCTCATTCCACATTGTTGGTAAGCTGACCAGAAGCAGTCGAATGGCTTGCACAGGTCTAAAAGAAGGCAGTGCTTGGGAAAGGGCTGCTCTAGAAACTAAGACCAAATTAATTCCCCTTGCAAGCAAACTCAGAGGGAAGTCAGCTCTGGGAGCAGTTGTTAAGTAACTTAATTGCTCATTTACAAAGCAGCAGCAGGAAAAAAAAAACCTCAGCTTCAAGTCATCAGGTGGTTTGTGGTGTTAAAGTACACTTTGAATTCCCACATGAGTGACATTTAAAAGGAGTAAAAGGGCAGAGTACATATTAGTGAATTAAACTGCACAGATGGTGTAATTATGCAGAAATAAGCATCAGAAACACAGGGAAGTTAGTGTTACACTTAAAATTAAATCTTTGTATATGAAAATCCAGTTAAAGCAGTCAAGGAGCCTTATCTTTGCCTTATAGTGACACTATGAGGGAGAAAATGGAAAGGGAAAAAAAACCCGCTAAACGAAATGCGTCTTCAGTTTCACTCGCAAAATCTGAAATATTTAAAGTGTTTATCATAAATGTATGGACTTTCTTCTCCGCTACAGCAAGAGAGAGGGAGTCAACAACTTCCATCTTTAATTGCTGCTGAGTTACAGACGTGACTCTTTCCTTGCTTTGAGGGATTATTTGTGAAGACGACTGCATTTCTACACTTAGTGACAATACCTTTAAGTCATGTCATTTTCAACAAGCACAGGAAATTACAAACAAGCAGCTGATTATGAACCAAAGAAACTGAAAAGTGTAGTACTGGAGGCAAAGAAACAGTCTGGGGATGAGAGTATGCCGTAATTAAAGCAGGATCACAGTCTGCTTTATGCAGATTTGTAGCACAGACCACTGCTTGAAGTTTCCTGTAATCAAACAGTGGAAAGTCTGAAGTGAAGGACCAGCATCTGCCCAGCAGGCTGTTAATGGTCAAGTTGTTCTTTTGAAGGACAGTGACTTGTGATGCCTATCTGAGTCAGTGAAGAGAAAGAGTCCCAAATATTTTATTAAACTGATCCAAATTATGATAAGTGGCCAGCACAAGAATCCAGATGAAAAAAATAGTTTTGATGCCAACAAGAAGGAAAAGAATACAGAACTACTTACTCAGAGTGCTTGGGTATCTCAGTTGTTGGTTTAGAGATTAAAAGCATGTTGTTGCATATCTGCCAGGTAACCAGGCTTCCTCACACACCTGTTTACGAAGAAGCATCAGTCTTCTAGTACAGACAACCTTCTAGAATGACAGTTCAGATTACCTCCTCTTGTCAGACATTTCACATACAAAGACCAGATGCAATGACAGAATGAAGTCCAGAAGTGAGCTGTCCACCGATCAGACCGCCAGTGACATTATATATGGAAAATGGGAAGTTCTATGACTTTTGGGAAGTTATGACTTCCCAAGAAATATGACTTCCTTTTCAGCACACCACCTCCTACAGCTCCACTGCCCCTTCATGAAGGAAGTCTCATCGGGTTATCACTGTTGATTGTATACCAAGACTTCCTTTCCCTAAGGTAATCAGAGATTCAGGGAAAATCCAGGGAGTGGCCAATCAGTCATTCATCATCTTGTGCACCTCCTGCCCAACTGACTGAGCTGTCCAACATTTGGAAGAGATTATGAGAATGAAAACACAAACCACTGGACCCTTAAAACCACAGATGCATTTTTCTTACCACCCAGCAAATTCAGTGTGTATCTGAGGTTAATCACGGTTACCACATTCCGTTTGCACTTGTCCCAATGCTAGTTCTTTCTTCCCAGTCAGAACAGCTTGAGCATATAGGTTCACTTCCCTCCATGGTCTCAGGTGTTTCAGACACACATCACTTAGTAAGGCACCCACATGTGCCAGGGTTTTTTAGTGAGAAGCAAGAAAAAGCACTTAGAGGTTACAGATTCTCACTTGAGGGTCACCATCCAGCCCCTGTTCTCATGCCTCGTCCAACAGCAGGCCTTGGAGATACCTTCGAGAGAAGCTGATAGATTGTGCCGTTAGAAAGATGGGAGCATCTGTGTGTCCCACAGAGATAACATCTCAAGACACACATGCTTGCAAATTCTTGCTGATGTGGGTATATTTCAAATTAGAAGAGTGGCTGTCAAGTGTGCTTCACTCTCTGAAATGTGCCATGTTCCTGCACATCCTTTCTGAAAAAAGCAATTTTCAAGAAGTTCTGGATGTCAGGACCTGACCACTGGGATACACTGCCTTACAGAAGTTGGTTTTCAGATTTCTGAAGGATGGTTCTTACCTGCAAGTGTGTTTAGGCCATCTTTAGGACAGGCCTAAATTCACTAGTGTGAAGAAGAAAATGGGGTCAGATCAGATAAAAACCTCACTAAGTCAAATACAAAGCAAGTGCAAGAAGTATGGTCTTGGTAAACAGATCATTTTAGGTCAGGATTTGAACAGCAGTTTCACATGAAAATGCAATAAATGCAGCTAAAAAAGATGTGGGCGTCTTCATTAAAGAATACCACTACCTTATTTTATTAATCTCAGCAGTGAAAAGAGCTACTCACAAAGCTGAGCTTCACAGGAAAAAAAAAGAAAACTCCAGTTGACAGCTGCCTCCTTTTCTACGACTATGCCTTTTGAATGCTAAATATGGGCCTTCTCTTGTGCATTAATTGACCTCATCAAACTGTCTGCATGAAAGGAAGAGAATATGATGATTAGCTACTGAATATGCTGAAATAGGAGTAAAAGTAAATTGTGTGTGAACTGAAACGGGTTTTTGACTTTTTGAGTTTCTAATTTCATTTTCATTAACACATCAGAAATACAATTTGTCCTGCTAGCTGTGGTTTCAGTAGTATCAATTAGCCAGTCTCAGGGCATGTGTGATTATCGAGACACGGGCATAACCTTTGAAAGACGGAAAGGTTTTTGTCTGTTCCTTAATTCTCTTCTGTGACACAATTATCTCTGTACAAGAATATCTTTCACTATTACTGGTATTTATTAGGCACAAATCAATTTTAGCAAAAACAGAAAATTAATTTTATTCTTAGAGCCCCAACAGAATGAAATCAATGGCATATTAAAGGTCACACATAAAACCAAGAGGGAGAAAGAATTTGGCTATTACTAGTGCAGGCACATAGATGACAATTCCATCAGCAACTGGAATTTCCACATGAGCCCTTACAGAAAAAACCTTCCTACTTCTCCAGTTGTGGGGGACTCCCCTAAACCTTGGAGCAATCTCTGCAAAAGGTTCTTTGCTGAAAAAAGGGTAGGAGGAGAATTATCTTCAATTTGTGTTGTATGCTTTGGATTTTGGGTATACACACCCTTTTTCAGGTGCGAAGAAGAATCAGTAAAATTCGAAGCAGCACCACAAGCTGAACTCCTAAAAGTGAAGCAGAAACATTTTGCAAATGTGTCCATAGCACTCATCTCACACAAGCCCAGCAAAGTTCAAACTTGACAGCAAAAAACCCAAAATTAACACGAAGTATTCAGTCTCCATAGTAGTATATGTGTCATGTCACAGCTTCTTTATTCATTACCCCCTTTTACTGCTCTACAGACCTTTCCACGAAGACTGGCTCTTGAACTTCTCTTTTAACATAAGTTCCTGGCACGGGCCTAAACTGGGAAGACCAAGATTTGATGAATCCTGTAAAGTCTTCTGTTTCTATAAAGATTTGTTCCCTCAGGACACCCACAGGGTCTCAAAGTCTAGAAGTAGAGGACTTTAGCTATAAATATGTAGGTCTGCATTTGGTCATACAGAAACCTTTCTCAAGGTAAATGGCATCTGTTTCAAGGGCAGATGCATTTCCTCTATCCCACCAGGTGCTGGGCAGGTCATCTGTTTGTGCTGGTTGTTGCACGGATTGGAGGCGACCGTTGCTTCTTATCTATGGTTCAAAGTTCTCTGTCTTCCTTCACTTCTGTGGCAATTACTTGATCCTCTAGAAACACTACCCAGCACTGTGTTGACCCAAAGACCCAAAGACTGAACCAGAAATGTAACTGCTTCTTGGGAGAAAAAATTTATTGTTCTAGTCACGAAGTCATCATCCGGAAAGGCTGGCTTCCCATACAACCCAGGCCTTACTTCTGCATACTCAAGCAAGCCCATTTCTGTGCACAACCTGTTCCTCTGCCAGAATGTCCCAAATTATATCCTTCTATTGTCCTTCCTCTCCTGGAATTAATCTTGTCTGCATTTCTTGTAAAGTCTTGAAAGAGACACTGTTCTGGACGCCATAAAACAGGAGATTATAGTCCCAGGAGTCACAGGAATGGTTTGCTCAAAACCAGGATGCAAGAAGTTCACCTGAAAGCAGGGCTTTGCTTTTGTTTTCAGGTGCTCTGAGTAAGCCTGGCAAGCTGCCTCAGACACACACAGCACCTACCCACAGAATGCTGCTTTTCCCACTCTTCTGAGTGACTCCTGAAATCAAATCAGGATTTCCACCTGTGATTGCTCTAATTAGTGCCAGGACTCTAAACTCCAGCAAGTATTCACATTTCCCAGCTACTGGTTTCAAGACTTGAGGAAGCTTTTGTTGAATGGTCCACATGTTATGCAGCTGCTGTCCTCATGCACAAATTCAACTAAGACTGATCCCAAGGAAGTTTGATGTATCATGAAATCTTCAAATGCACTGTGTCTGGGCTATATTGCAGATGTTCCTCTGAGATCTGGAAAGGGAAGAGCCAAAATCTGTAGTCTGTCTTGGGAGTTAAGATCTGAAATTAAAGTCCTCTTTACCTTCTCTGCTGCAGTATTGACAGACCCACAAAACTGGTAATGCTATCTCACATTAAGACTTTTCCACATTCATATGGATTTCCAGCCAGCAGAAGAACAGATGACAGTGAGCAAATAATTAATTAAAGGCAGCAAATGAAAATCTACAAGTCTTCTGTGAAATTTGGTCGCTGAATATTGATAAAAGGTGTTCTCTAATCCACTAAGACTCTAAGACTGCACTTCCAGATGCAGGAGCTATTTCGTCCTGTCATATATAACTTAAAGAGGGTTTAGATTTCAAATAACTGCTGATTGTTATATTTCAATCTTGATTAATTCATAACCTTCTTCTCTCTCTGGAGAATCCCAGTCAGAATTGAAAGAATAATTTGAGAAAATCGACCCACATTACTATACATATGGCTTTCTAAAATTTTCAAGAAAGTGAGGAAGAAGGGTAAACATTCTGGTGATGCAATTTCTCAGAGAGAAAAAAATGTTTTTCCCATTGGGTGTGGAGAGTGCAGGAAAAAGCTCACATTAATCACCTCACCTAATTATTTTCTTTATTTTGTTTACAGCCAGTCACATCCAATGCATCTAATTTCAGACACTTTCAAAGGTCTAGCAAAAATTAGGAAATACCAGAAAGTCAAAAACAAGTGTAAATTTAGGAATAATGAACTTGTGCTTACGGTCTGAGGTACCTTACAGGCTGATGCTAATGCCCTATCAGAGAAAGTGAACATGGAGACAATTATGGTCCAACGTTTTTGACCTGGTATGGTACAAACAAAAAGCTGTATCGTGTCTCTTGTTATGCTAGAATCTGTACAAACCGCAGCATTAATTAAGTGTCATAGATAAATATCTAACAAAAAGTTCTCCTACCAGTAAAATAACATCTGTATTTTCATAAATTTGTTTACAACTGGTACAAGATTCAGCTCACACATACACACACATATACCTTTTGTGCCTTCCAGAACCTAAGGAGTGTTAGGCAGTAAAGAATTCAATCACCAGAGGCACACCTGGGCATCTTTCATATGGCAGTCTCAGAACAGTCATGTTTGTTGCTTGACAAGAGACCCAAGTGAACAGTTGTCGTACTCAGACACGAAAGAACCACGCAGACACTGTTCTGTCAGGATAGGGCCTGGGCCAAAAGAGAGAGAGCAAGAAGGGCCAAGGTAGGGCAAAGAAAGGGGAAGAAGGAGGAAGAAGAAGGAAGAAGAGCGACCCGGCTCTTTATTTTGTCAGTTTTATATCTTTTTAGAGACAACCATGGATTGGAGGATGGGGTTACCACCTCTCCATGACACTGGTCAGACCAAAAGTCTATCATAATTCTCCGCCTAACAAAAAGAATGATAATAATAGATACCAGTAGGTAAACATTCCTGATGTTTACAGTAAAGTGCCTGAGAAATTCTACTACAAGCGATGCCTTTTCCTGGTCTTAAAATCAAGAGGCGAACACAGTTAGAAGGGGAAAAGGGTATTACCTTGGTATTTATTGTAAGGATCCTTAGGTGCACCACGACCAGGTCGAATACACCTCCATGCACCCCCGCAATGGCCACTGCAATCCCCTTCCTCTATATCTGGTCTTACATTCTAGGTCTTACTAATTAGCATATCTATCAAAATTCCCCAACGAGAGGCTCGAATCAGCCCCCCTCCCCAAGGAACCTTCCCCTGGATGGTTCTATCTTAGTTTACAAAATGTGTTCTGGAGAGGACCTTGGGGTCTGGGCACACTGGCACCCTAACTGCAAAGCCTCTAAAATGTTTAGTCTCTTAGCTTAACAAACAAGTCCAAGAATGTAGGCAAAAAGCACCAAGAATACAGAAGTTGCAAAAAGGTATAACAGGGGTATAAAAGAAAAGACAAAAATCATCATGGCATCACAAGAATGAAAACACAGAAAGACTGCAAAACTCAGGGCAACAAACAGTTGATATGTTTAGTCAAAACCAAAAGAAAAGACAGTGCTTTTAAAGATGCAACACTTATATGGCACAATTTTTTCTCTGTTGTCTTCATACTCAAACTTCCTCTTGATAAGAATGGATCTTAGTGGGTTAAGAAAACCATTCTTGAGGGAGAGAAGATGGGAGGAAATGGTCTTGAGTGGCAGAACTAGAAAGTTTGCTGAAGGGGTGTCTTTAGAAAACTGAGTTCCAAATATAAAGGCTGAAGCAAGAGCTGTTGAAGTTAGTGGAAACATCACATGGAGCCTGTTCAAACACTGCACAAGGAGGAGCATATTCACCCAAAGGTAGTTGTCTGGAGCTAGACAAAAAGAGCTTGGGTTAAGATACAAGAAGAAAAGAGTATGACTTTTATAGCATTATTATTCTTCATAAGAGCATTACTGTTTATGATGCAAGGAAAAAAATACCCCCACCTTCAAAATACAGAGAGCTCAATTCAGAAATAAAGAACTTACAACTCATCACTGTTGTGGCTAATGATACGAGAGACATTGGGAGTTTCTAACCTGCCAACAGGATGCAGATTCAATTTTTCCAAGAGTATGATCACTTTTGCTAAACTCCAAGACTTCTTTTCTCTCAACACAGAAAAGAAAATCAGTTATTAGGAGAGTCATAGCAGGTTCTTGGTAGCTACCTGGAGATAGGAAGCTATGTAGAAGTGAAAAAAGGGGACATTGCCCAACAGGATAAGAAGCCAGTGGAAAGACTGAATTCCAGTTACTTACATCAGTGCCTTCAAGAGGCAGCTTTATTGTGCCTGATGAACAGTTTTGGCTACCAATTGTTGTTGGCTTGGTCACTTGGTCTGGAGGCACTGGCTTAGCACAGAGAAAATCAGAGAAGACTAGAATGGTTCATCTGCTAAGTTCTGTCTTTGGAAACAAGACAGCCTTTGTTTATTTTTTCTTCTTCAGTGATAATCTCTTATGAGTGTCCTAAGCAAAAAGGTGCTTTTCAATGGACACTAGCAGTCTGAAAAGCTGTCAGACTTACAGTGCTAGATTGCTGTGTTGCAAATCTTACTCAGGTGATTTTGAGATCTTGCTATTTCTAGATCCCAACATCTGAATTAACTTTGGATGTGTCTGGCAGCCCAGATGGTTGACTGTGGCCCACATCACACTGTGGAAGTGCATGTAGACATTGTGCAGGGTGTTATCTAGCTGCTTGATTTGTAGTGCTGGTAACTGGCTGATAACACACATCCAAGTAGTCATATGCATCAGCACAGATTCTGACTACCTGTTGCCTCCTTAGAGATGGATAATTATGATAAGCCAACTCTGTGCAATACAAAGTAAAGCCTACAGCTCCGACCAAAGCTGGGATGACCTTTTGATGCAGTGCTTGAGTCCTGAAAGAAGGAATGCACTGCCTGCAGTTCTGGAGGCCTCAACCTGTCAAATCTCTGAAGAGAAAGACACATGAGCCCCTCATTGTCGCTGTGTTGCTCACATGTTGTACTTAGGCTAGAAAAAGTTCTCCTAGCTTAAGGATGCTATTAACACTTCACTTACTGTTGTTTGACTTAATTAAATGGCTCTGAGTAGTAACTGCCTGGGGAATGAAGGTGCATGTGTTTTTAACATGAATGCAAAAAAATGCCCAGTAATATGTGTTGGAAAAGGTGCTGAAAACATAATTTACTGGTTTTTCTGGGGAGCAAGCCTGACTTCATTGTTCTAGACTTAATGGTAGAAGACTTGTAACTTGGGAAGACAGCACTGACACATAATTTGGGAAGGGACAGAATATTTTAGCTTCAGTTATGCAGATCCTGTTCAGTATGGTCCAAACTAGACTGAACCATAGTTAATATCATCAGTGGCATTGCTGCTGGGTTAGGAATTCTGTGCTCTGCCCCTCTCCAACCCCCACTGATTTGTTTGATTGCCTTTTCTTGAGCTGTGATTCTGGTCACCAGAATACCAGTATATCGGCATCACAGCTCTCGATGTGCCCCCAAACCTCTTTGTTTTCTAATGAGGTCAGCACTGTTAATTCAGCAGTTCTACGCTGAACATTATCCTACAATGTGTCTACATGAGCTCATACAGTGTGACAGAAGCACTATTAATCATTTAGACAGTCAGAAACAAGCTGTAATTCATCAGTAGACCTGCATAAGAATAACTTTATTTACATTCCTTTTGCTAATCCTTCAGGATTCCTTTTTTCAAGAATCTGCCCAGTATAAATATTTATAGCTGAATTAATTTCCTTAAAATCAGACTTAGTAGTGGAAATGGTCACAGAACTGTATCTCTAATGATGTAGCACACATCACTGTGATATTCTTTCAAATCAAATTGAAATCTACAAACTGACTGTAAAGAAAAAGTAATAATTGCTGCTTCTTTTTGCCCCTATGAGTATAGCTTGTACTCACAAGAAGATTTTCAGTGCAGTCATCACGTAAGGATGACAGACAAGGATGACAGACACAGTTGCCACTAGGTACACATTTCAAAGAAAATCTTTGAGAACTTCTTGTCATGGAGACAAGGAAAAAATAATTCTAATTCCATGAGTATGACAGTTTCTTCATCACTTTTAATTTTGACCTCCTTCATTTTTGTCCACAGTTTCAGGAGTCTTCTTGATTTATTAGTTGATGGTGTGGCACCATCACCTTCTGTTAAATGCCTGGTCTAGCAGAGAAAAGCACAGCTAAAGGAACAAACCAAATCTGACAAGAGCATGTGATATTTTTTTTTTGGGGGGGGGGTAATTATTTCTGAGCTATGGTAGTATGGATGGGATTTATTTGCAACTTTCCCTCATTAAAAATGTTTCAGTTTAGAGATACATCAAAATTCAGTGGGGGAAGGGGTTCATGCTGTCATCCTAATACAAGTGAACTAAGTCATCTTCTGGAGCTACATAAACACCTCTGGTGGGCAGTTGCCTTTTCTAGAGAGATGAAGTCTGTCACAATATGAGAGCATCCAACATGCTACCAGCATGCTGTCAGGAGCTGCTGACTTGTCAGAAGTGCCTGTGCCCAGGTGGCCTACTGTTCTGGGCTTAGTCACCTTCATCCATTAGCCACTGTTGCCACAAGAGGGAACATCTCGTTCCTTTCTTGTACCCTGGGCATTATAGGTATCCAAATGCTTACAAGCAAGGATTCTCATGTGCCTCCTCCATTCAGCGTACACAGCACACACACACACACACAAACCCTATTTCCTGCATTGTTCTTTGTGGGGACAGGGAATGAGGTCCCCTGAGGAAGTAGTGGTTTAGTAGGTATGGTTTGGCCTTAGGAATTTAGACCACATATGTAGGACATGACTATTCTGAGGGATAGATCTTCTAAATATTTTTCAACGGAGTCATTGAACCTTCCCATTGAAGCCCACTTAAGTATAAAGCTGTAATCAAGATTCAATACTCATTAAATGAAAAGATAGATGCTCTTCTCAAATTATTGTGCTATGGAAATATTGAAAAGAGATGCAGGAGTGTGGTGACTGCTTTTCTGCCACTCTGAAATCATGAGAGTTGACTTTATGTAAGACATTCCTCTGAAAGATATGTAGCTAACGTGCTCTCCAGCCAGACTTTCATCTTCCTTTCACCACTCCATCCCAGTACCTCACCATCTTTGTTGCAGAATTTTCTCAGGTCTAGATTTCTCTTCTTGAAGCTCGATACCTTCTTCATCGTTTCTAGGAATTCATAATATTTCAAATGGCATTCCTATGATTTTGGGCAAGTTTTCTTGGACAACTTCACTGGAGAACAACAGAAAACTTTGGCCCCAAGATAATTTAGTTGTTCCACTTGGGCTGGGTCAGCATAATGGAGTAGAATCTTCTGGAGGAGGAAGTAGGACATAATTCTCTCAGCACATATCAGCCTTGTTTTATATTTATCAGAGAATCATAGAATCATAGAATGGTTTGGATTTGAAGGGGACCTTGAGATTATTTAGTTCCAATACGTCTGCCATGGCTAGACTAAATTGCTCAGAACCCCATACGACCTGGCCTTGAACACTTCCAGGAATGGGGTATCTACAGCTTCACCTGTCCCAGCCCCTCACCACCCTCACAGAAAAGAAATTCTTCCTTATGTCACATCTAAATCTACCCTCTTTGAGATTAAAACCCCCTTTGTCCTGTCACTACATGAGCTTTCTAAATAATCCCTCTCCATCCTTTTTTTTAAGTTCTCTTCAGGGACCGGAAGGCCGCAGTTAGGTCATCCCAAAGCTTTCACTCTTCCAGCCTGAACTGTCCCAGTTTTCTCAGCCTTTCTTCATAGGAGAGGTGTTCCATCCCTCTGATCCTCTTGGTGTCCTTCCTCTGGACTCATTCCAACAGGTCCATGTCCTTCCTGTGCTGGGACCCCAGAGCTGGATGCAGTGTTCCAGGTGGGGTCTCACCAGAGGAGAGCAGAGGAGCAGAATCCCCTCCCTCACCCTGCTGACCATTCCAGTTTTTAAAACAGTTGGTAGCTTTTGAAATACAGGTTTGGGGTCCTTTTTTTTAATTTTATTGAGTTGTTGGTAATCAGAAAGCTATGGCATTTACATAACATATGGAGAGAAAACCTTCATTTTATTTAGCAAACGAGGATACCTAGCTTTCTTAACACAAAACAGATTTTTACTTATGCTATTAGGTCAAGTTTTGCTATAACAGAAATTGAAAATAATTAGAAGTCTGTAGTACATCCTTAAAAATCTCTTTGTATTTATATTATCTGCTTTAAGTCTAATATACACAGAGGAAAAAAAAAGCAGAACAGGTTTTTCATCCTGAAACTGATTTTTTAAACGAAATCAACACAACTACTGAGCAAATGAGTTTAATAGCCTAGAGGCTATCACTGGATTTCAAGATCTCAAAATAAGTTCCCACTCATATTACACAGGAAAAAATACATTCTGCTTCTCTTTCTCCCAACTTCATCCAGTCTCCTCAACTCCCAGTAAACCAGTCACTGAATCAATTTTGGTATATAAAGGAAAACCACGAGGACATTTTTGCTGCAGTATGTACATGGCCATCAGGTTGACCCTGCCTTCCTGCACCAATACGGCCAGGTTTTTCAATACTGCCTTTCACAGGTCACGTTTAGCCAGTGTTCTGTTCCTGAAAATGCATGATAGAGGTAAATCACTTGACCAAATATTATCAAATGTAGTTACCTTCAGTATTTATTACATTATGAAATTTATGCCTTTTGAATGGGTTTTCTATATTTATATTCATTATTTGCCTTTAAATTGCTAAGAAAAATTGCATTAATTTGGAGCTTTAAATAAATACAGCAGCCTGAGAATGAAAACAGGGTTCTCTTCAGGCAGGGATAGCCACCTTTCCCTGCAGAAACAGAAATTAGGCAGAGCGGCAGACCTTTATAAGTCACAGCCAGTAGATGAGGTATCAAAAAAAACCCCTGTACAACGGTAGACCATTTTTTTGGTACCGTTGTTTTCCTCACTAGTTGTCATATATGAATATGCAATTTTGGAAACCTTTTAACCACCAGAATCAGAATCTATGGAATTGTTTAGAAATTCCTCTCTGGATTCATGCTTTTCCCTGTGGCCATTTTCCCATGGAGTCTTTCCTCGTTCCGCTAATACCACCTACATGTCTCTTTCAGGATATCTCAGTGCTTAGGCAAGAGAAGCACAGCTGCTTTCCACTTCCAAGTGACCTTGTAAGAACCATTAGCTTGTCACGCAAGAGAGAAGATAAAAGAGCATCTGAACAGCCTTAGGGTTTCTTTACACAAAAGGCCAAAAATAGATGCACTTCTTTTTCTAAATATCTGCATTTCCAGACTTGTTAACATGACTATGTGTTTCAGGAAAAAATCACCTTCAGCTACAGGACCCCTCTATATCCTGCATTTCTTTAGTACCTCAGAAAGGGAGCAAGTTCCAGAAAGTTACAAGATCTGGGTGCCTAAGGCTTACTGGATATCCTGTGAAGGATCTAAATTCATGCCCACCACACCAAGCCTGGGTATGAACCATGTGTTTCCCCATGCAGAAATGGAACTGTTACCCAACCATATAAAGCTTGCCAGCTTTGTCTCTTTGCAAGATGGTCACATCACAGTCAAAGCAGAATGCACTGCCTTTCAGTTCTGGTGGTACTACTTAAGAGGCAAGATCAAGTTCACTGGGTTCTCTAGGCCTGTGCCACACCTTTACATTTCTTCTTGTAAATGTCCTGAGAGATGACAGACTACTAAAAATAACTTCCTCCAAAGGTCTTTAACCTCAGAATGCCCAGAAAATGTGAGGTATACTCAATGTGGAAACGCCAGACTAGTACTGCTGTCTGCATTACATAAAGGACATCCTAAGGCGGTTGATAACGAGCAGAGTAGAATGAAGCCCTCTTCTCCCACAAGGCAGCCAGTGTGCAACCTTCAGCCCACACTTCATCACTGTCTTGGGTATGTCCAGCATAAAACACCGGTCTGAAAAAATGACTAGCCTCAAACACAAAAGAAAGGGTGGCCTAGAGCATGTTGCTACAAAAGACAGTATTTTAGTCAGGTCTGCCTAACATGTAGGACATGCAGTGTCTGTGCTAGATAATGCACAAACCTTCAGAACAAGAAAACGTAGTCAGGACCTAAGAAAACAGGAAATCAGAGCACAATCTGGCAATAGAAATGGGTCTTCAGGACCAGGTTTGGTCTTGTGCTTCTGTTCAAAGGCAAAATGTGAACACATACACATACACACACATGCATAAATACAGAAAGACATACAGGCTTATCTGACAGGAAAGATAAAGGTGAAAATATGAGGAAGAAGAGGGGGGGAGGAAGAGGGAGGGAGAAGGAGAATGACAGACACACATGAAGTTAGACTAGGACAACACACCACACATAGATTGCTATCTCTTTGTAGAAGACTTCAAATGACAGGGTCTTACTGTTTGAGAGGATTGCCTCGAGTCTTCCTTTGCAATTGTCCCAAACTCCAAGTGTACATGAATTTCTTTTCTCAAGGAAGTTAGGAAGGGAGACAAAGTGCCGCATTATCCTTAGAGAACCAAGACACCTCTCCCATAACGCAGATGAAGACAGTTTAGCAGACATTCAGAAAAAAACTGTTGTTCTTACTGCAATGCTGGAGACTGATACATTCAATTATAATGGAAATCCTTTCTGGGCAACTCTGAATTCTCCTAGGTTGCATCCTAGAAGAAAGAAAGCAAAACATCAATATGTTGAGCTAAAAATTCTGGTTTGTTTTGGTGTGAGTCAGAGGTTTTCTGCAACAGTGACTTTCCCCATAAATAGAAAATTCTGGTTCAGTTCCATTACTGAGAAGATATCTAGCAGATTCAAAGCATCCCAGATATCCATGCATAGCAAGTGTGTTGAATTTCTGTGAAATAAACACCAACTCCTTATGCTGTGGTTAGTACTCATTGCACCAGAGACTGACTACATGGTTTAGAAGACAGAAAGAAGACTCTTAAGGCCATTTTTACTGCAAGCAACATCTGCAATACAAAGATGATGAATAAATGAGTGTTTTTTCAAAAGCAAACAAACAAAGAAAAAAACCCACTACACAAAAACAAACTAACAGAAAAAAAAACAACAACACAAAAAACCCCCCACCCCATAATCACTGCAAGCAGGAATTGATTTTTGTGAAATATTTCTGGAGATTTCAAAAAGGGAAAGTGGTGCTTTATTCTTTAATTGTAGACAAGGACACATCAAATTTTTACTTTCAACTCCTGAAAAACATTTTACAAGGGATTTAGGAAGATTAAGTTCCTTGCAGATTACATTTAACATATATGCCAGCTCTGACTGCGACTTTATTCTCTGCACTGGCTCACATTTATGTCAAGAAGCAATTTCCAAGGTCTTCCAGTACTGTGAGAAATTCAGTGCTAATTAATGCTTTTTTAAAGCTGAGTAGGTTTTCTATTTTTCATTTTCAGCTTTAAAAACAGGAAAATTTTCTGTGTTGACAAATCCATCCTGACACCAGGTCACAACTCTTCTGGAGGCACTAATAATGATCTGGAAGCCAAGCACATTTTATGTATTATGCAGTCTGATGGAGATATTTTAAAATTTCTTGTTAGACAGTTACAATGCAATTGAGCTCTTAAAATTATGACACATTAATCAACACTGTAAGAGGGCGATGTATATACTGCAGGATATACTCAAGTCTTTTTCCATCAAGGAAGGTTAAAGAAATTACTCAGTGCAATTACTCAGAAAACACTATTTTCCTATCAACTGTCTTTCAAAAAGAAAAGAAAAAAATTGTCTTTTACATAGGGTTCCAAGCAACATGAAAATGTCCTAGTTTGCTTCAGCAAGCCAAATTTTTTCTGTCTGAGACAGTTCTGCTTGCCCTGTTTGTTTTTGCCTGAATATGGCAATTCTTCAGACCTTTAGTTTGCTTGTTACTCTGCTCTGTCTCTCTTACACAGTCTTATTTGGGTTCGTGACCTGGATTATGGATACCTTGCTCCAAGAAAAGGGCATTACTTATCTTGGGAGCCTTTATTTGCAGAATTGCAGAATGTGGTGTTTTGGCAGCATTGCACAGAGAGGAGTCTGACAGTATGAGTTCTCTGTTCAAATCAAATCCAAATATTCCATCAATTCTAAAACAAAATGTTAAGAATCTTCTTTTTGAGCAGAATCAAAATATTTTGACCTATCACTATCATTTGCTGTAGAATAATATTTCACAACGACATTTTCCACAGGTTTGCCATTTACACAAAAATATAGCCTGGTAGAGATTTCTAGCACTTTCCAGTACTCTCCCTTTGCTTAAAGCAGGGTCAACTAGATAAGCTTGTTAAGGGACTTCTCCAGTAAAAGGCTGGAAATCTTTAAGTATTTCCGCAGCTCTCTTCTGGGCTGCAGAGCTGTCAAGGGAAAGAAGTTTTTCCACATGTCAGATGAGGATTTCCTGTATATTTATGACCATCATCTTTTATTTTCTCACCATCCAGAAGAAGTCTGTCCCCATCTTCTCTCTATTTCTCCTGTGAGAATGACACACCACCCTGGCACAACTGGAAACATGCAAATGTGAGTGTAAACTGTGTGTGCACATGACACACTCAAAATTGCCTGAAAAGGCTTGTGCCCCAACTGGTGGTATTGAGGAGGAGGATGACCATCAGACCGATCAAACCATAACCGGGAGATTACCACGAAACTCTTGAAGCCAGGGAGAATCAAATAGAGAAGCAGAAAAGGAGCGTGAAATTGTGGTGATGGGGAGTGGGGTCAGAAGAGCAGTCAGGCGAAGTTCGGCATTGCAAGAAACAGCGCTGCTGGTGTCACACCCTCCATCACAGATGAAGGTGTCTCCACAGCCTGCAAGGTCTCCCTCCCCGCTGCCAGCAGCAGCACTCTAGCTGGCTGGGGCTCGATGGCATGCAGCTCCAGCCCTGGGTATGCACAGGGAGCACACAGCACCTTTCCCACTAGAGCAGGATGTATGGACTTTATGGAGCAGCATAGGCGCTCCTCAGGATTAAGTGTCTGTATGTCCTACAGCACAAAGGGGAAATGTGGTAGGAGGATCACACTGCCAGGAAAGAGAAATGCATGAAACTCACATGTTCAAAATGCAGGAGGGAACTGCACGTAACTGTGTTAATGTGGAGGAGGTGAGGGCTTTCGGAGGTTCTTATTTTGGAGGCTGGAAAGTGTTTATTCACATTTAGTAGTTTATCTGTTGTAATGCTGTAACAGTATCATACACTCACAGGATGGCTGAGGTTGGAAGGGACCTCTGGAGGTCATCTGATCCAACTCCCTCTCCTCAAGCAGGGCCAGGTAGCATCAATCGCCCAGGACTATGTAAAGTGGTTTTTGGAGATTTCCAAGGAGGCAGAATGAACAGTCTTTCTGTGTGACCTGTGCCAATGTTTTATCACCCCTACAGCGAAAAATTATTTCCTGGTATTTAGGAGGAACCTCCTGTGTTTCATTTAGTATCCACTGCCTCTCACTGGGCAGCTGAAAAGAGCTTGGCTTCACTTCTTTCAGCCTCCCTTCAGGTCTCTGCTTGCATTGGTAAGATTCTCTCCTGAACCATCTGTTGCCCAAGCCAAACAGTCCCAGCTTCCTAAATCTTTCCTCACATGAGAAGTGCCCCTGTCCTTTAATGT
>VZRQ01009262.1:107425-117656 GCA_013397975.1 Machaerirhynchus nigripectus | reverse complement strand
ATGTCCATGTCTCTCTTGTACTGGTGATTCCACAACTGCAACCCAATTCCAGCACTGGTGTCGTCTCAACAGTGCTGAGCCAGCTTCCTCAGCACTTGCAGGTGTATCACATTAGGACTCATGGATTTCTCTATGTCCAGTTTGCCTAAGTATTCCCTGACCTGATCACCTTTTCACGTGTGTTCCTTCCTTCAGACTTCACCTGGTCTCTGGGCCCTGGGACTCCTGAAGGCCAGCCTTGCCATCAAAGTCTGAGGAAAAGAGCGCATTAAGGACTTAAGTTTTGCAGTGTCCAATCTCAGCAGGACTCCCACTTCATTCAGCACGGGGCTCAGGTTTTTATTAGCCCTCCTTTGTCACTATGTATTTATAAAAGCCTTTACAGAAGCACCGGTCTGGATTCCGAATGCATCATTCCTCATGAGTTATGTGTACTTAGTAAGTCAATAAACCACTTGGATTTTCTTTGATTAAAACTAAGAATTGACCAGTTTTCCATTGAGATATCTGTCCAGGATGATGTAGAGGCAGTACGAGCTCCCCTTCACATCCTCATTCACAGGCTGATCAAGAGCTTTTCTTTTTCTTCAGACATCTCTCTAAAAGATGTCTGTCTAAAAGACTGTCCTACTCTCAATCCCCTCCACTGACTTGCAATGGAAATTATGAGACATCTTCCTATTTTTCTGCTGTTTGCCAGACAGTATTTACTAATGGATCTCTGCCCCTACACCTGGAAATCCATGTTACCAATCCTCCATATGATGTGCATGCAATTTTAACTCCTGGGAATATGCAACTTCTGGCAGAGTGTGTAGCAATCCTGAGTACTTCAGTATCTGCTCATTATTTTTGCCACTCTGTAGGAAGTGGTGCACTTAGCGTGTCTCGTCTCAAAGAGGCAATTTTATTCCTCATAAACCTTGAAGGTTTAAAGTGCATTTTACTCTGTCAGTATGAGGGTTATGACAGACATTTGCACCAAATGGGAACAAGCACAAAAGAAGCACACAAAAGACATACAGATTATAAAGACGATATTTTAACTTTTTATATCCCTTGTCCTAAGTTTATTCATTAGAATAATGAATAATAATAATATCATCAATGAATAATAATAGTATCATCATTAGATAGGCTTCGATCCCTCCTCCAGGAAGCAGGAGTATTAGGAATCACAAAGCTTTATCTGTCAGCTTTCTGCCAGTCCATGATAACTAACCCTTCTTATTTTAAAATCCTTGCAAAATTTTAACTTTGTGGTGACAGTTATGGGATGGCACACGGCAATCCATAAAATTCAAATTTTCCCTCTTTTTCTTGTTGAAGTCTCTTAATTAGTGAGCTCACACCATCCTCATAGTCACTCTTCTTCCCAAGCTGTAGCTGTTTGCTGGTTAATCTTGAAAGAAGCTCTGAGGACACATGACTTTAGACAAAGAAACAAAACAATCTCTCCCTAAGTCACCTGACTTAGATCGCAGACATTTTGTGAGCATTCTTTAGAGACCTTTCTGAAAGGAAACCACGGTGACATCAGCAAAGGAGTAGTTTCAAAGTGTCATACCTTCTTCTGCTTTATATGCTTTATATTTTCTATATGACTTTGTAATGTTCTTGTGAAGGTGGAAAGCTAGAAATTGAATCATGGAAATTCCTATAAAAAGAGTGTTTACAAGTGCTGACTGTTTCTCCCTAAATATGAGTTGGACAGTTCGGAATGTAAGGAGCTGTCAGCCCAGTCAGATGAGTCTACTGGAGTAGTTGTACAAGCAGTCCTGTAAACCACTGAGCACAGGTGTAAGCTCAACACTAAAAGGACCACTTCTGATACAAAGATGATTGTAAGATCTTTGAAATCGAAGTCTTTATTTTTGACTCGGTGCATCTGATAAGTCAGTCTGTGCTGCTTTGTTTATTTCAGCTTTGTTCTGTCTAACAAAATATAGAAAAATAAATGCTTCTCAGAGCTATCCAAAGAGTCAAAAACAGGCACGATTTTCCTGTTTCTGATTTCAAGTTCTATTTCCAAAACATCAGTGACACTTTTCATTGGGCAGTGTTTAATCAGTTCATGCCAAAAGAAAGGAATTTTTTATTGGGAAGGGGAAATTAGGCTGGAAGCCATTCTTTGTGGAAAATACTCTAAAGGCTTCAGCAAAAATGTGGGAAACTGCACAAAAAAATTAGAAAGTGAAGGAAAACAGAAACTACAGAAGCAGCACTTACCATCATAATGAAACTAAAAATATCTATTGTTCTTAATCCAATAGCCATTATTCTTAATCTCAAAGCAATGAGACTTTCCTATGAGCAATCTGGGATAGAGTGATGTCACTGACATCACAGCTATCAGGTGGAATTAGATCCAACACTACAAGGTCAGAAGTAAGCAGGAAATACTATTTTTGAAAAATATAGTACAGTCTTTGCCCTGGCACAAGACAGACTGGGATACTGATCTAGGTGGAACAAGTCCATGCAGTCATTCCATATAAACCACAAGCAACCTAGGTAAAAGAAAATCGTAAAAATCAACTCTAGGAAAATTACAAAGATCCCTCAGACCAGGGCTCACTCAGGAACAGGTTGAGCCTTTCACTGTGAATGATAAGCTCTCATAAACTACTCTCAGAAAGATAGAATGAGAAACTTCAGTGAAATGAGCGAAGTTCAAAGGAGAATGAAATGTGTCTCTCCCATTGCCTAAAGCCACTGTCCCGTGTCTCATGGGAAATACACTTGAAATCATTTTTATTTCTATAAGAAGTCTTGATCTGTTAAAATCACAAAGGAAAATATTCCTCAATTATAATTAAACCAATTTTCTTTCACACTTCCTCACAAATGACTTAACACAGTTTGGCATCTAAGCAGGCTGCTCTGATGCTGTCCCTCAGATCAGCTAAGCCGCTAGCTGAACAAGGCATAAAGGGCAAAAGCACCCTGTGAGGAGGGCTAGTGTCTTCTTTTTGCCTTTCTAACAGCTGCACCTACACGTACCATTAGAACAAACTTGCCTAATACATATGCTCTGTCTTCTAAGGACAAAACAGCAGGCACGGGCAGATGCATGCCAAAAGGCATGGGAAGTTTACAGCTGAACTGCTGTGAGTGAACAGCAATCTGGGTCCTCTCATATAGAACTAGAGGTTTCTGCCTTCTTAAAGCCAAGGAGAACATATTCTTGTCATGTGGTTCATGCAGGGATCTGAATCAGAAGTGGAAATGATATGAAACCCTACATAAAATCTAGAGTTTCCTCATGAAAAAACCAGCAACTGCTTTAAAAAGGGTAATAACAGGCTAGAGGAAAAGTACTGCCTCTTCCTTAAGTCAGCAATAGTCCTGGCAGCAGCACAGATGCAGGCATAATGGAAGTTAAAAAGGGTTCCCAAAGACATATTGCTGTTTAGCAGAGTTCATGTGGTTTCTGTGCTTGTGAGAAGTAGTAATGCAGATCCTTCCCTGAGCAAGCAGCTTTGGATCCCAGCTTACATCTTGGCAGAGAGAAAATAGGAAGAGTTCTGAAGGATGTTAGTGGTGACACATCTGATCAGGCATCCAGCTTGGCAAATGGAAACACAGCTTTACTATACACCAGCTATTTCCCATGTACAGAGCTTTCAGTGGATGACTGGATTTCTACTGTTTCTTTTGCCTTCTGATTCCCAACCAAGAGACTCCTCTTGTAATTCAGTACAGACTTTCTTACTGCTCTCTGCTCATTCTGCACTGGAATTACCACTGGCCAGTCCTTTTCATCAACTCTTGTAATCTAGCATTTCCAGTTTTGCAGACCTTGTGCACTCCTGTAAAACTGGACCCAGCCCATAAAGAGAAAACTTAGCATAAGTAGCTGAAAAGTGAATAGGTTATGTTTGCAGCAGGCTGCCTAAAATCCCATTTTGTTTGGGGTCCTGGTGGCCTGCTTTCTACTCCAAGTTTTCTCTTGCATAGCTGACTATACTTTCTCCTCCCACTCCTATGCTTTTCTAGCTCACTGTGATCCCCAAGACAGCTCTCGTGCTCACCCTTTTTTTTTCCCCGCACCATCACACCCAAATTATATGTGTTTTAAATACCACTGATTCATGAAATGTTGGTAGGTGCTGGAGCTATCACTGTCCAAATGGACATGGACAAAGCATGTTAGAAAGGCCAAAAGAGAGGCTTAGTACCTCAAATCTGGGTTTTCCTATGCAGAATGCACACTTTCCCTAACCCAGTTCAGTCATATGCTTCTAGCAAATCACCTCTTCTGCACAGCATAAGGGTAGGAAAGCAGTGACAGTCAGCAGAGCGTCCTCTCGGCAGCAGAGCTGTGGTTACATCCTGTGAAGTACAAGCAAAGGGACACAGGAAAGAAGAAGTGGGCTGAAGTTTGGCAGGAAAATCTCCAAGCAAATGGTTTTGAATGACCAAAGCACTAAAAGCAGAAACATGACATGCAGATTTCAGGGAGAAGAATAAATAATCTTGAATGAAAATCTGAAAAAAAAGCGCCTTTGTATGAGTTCAATATGTTTGTTTGAGGACTTTGAAACTAAGAATTTTACACTTCCAACTGGGACCTTTTTTTACTGCAGAATCTTCTGCAACATTTCTCAAAAGTCAAAACTGAAGCTTAACTCACTTTTTTGCAGTGGGGTCTATATTTTGGGGAGGAGAGAAAGAGTCTCTGTCATGAAAAGCATAACTGATTATGGGCAATTAAACAGTGAGAACAATTCATAGTAATGTAATGAAGCACAAAGAGAGGGACATCCCTCCAGCTCTCAGGTTTTAGTATTTTTGATGTGTTTTGCTACAGAAATCAAAGAAATATATTATTTTTCCCCTCTCCAAACAGCCTCAGAACTAGTTGATTTCAAGCACCCATAGCAAAGACAAACCACACCCAGGAAAAAGAATTACAATGAATATATGTTTTCTAAAGCACTGAAGATAGCACAATGGGAGGAAGACTATGAAATAATTGGGGATTTCCTGCGGGTCCACAGCAGGGTTATCCTACCACATGGAACAACCAAAACCAGAAAATTATTTTATGACACCTGGTGTTTCTACCTGACAGGACAAATGTTAGGAACATCACAGAGAGAGATTATATATTTAAAAAAAAAAAATTGTTTGACCCCTCATTATCAAATTTACAAATGTCACCATTATGTTTATTACCTTTATCTGAAACCAAAATCCTTTTGGGCTTTTTTTAGTCCTGTACCCTTAAATTTTGTCTGTTCCTTTCCAGGCTTAAAAAATATGAGACCAAAATTGGTAACATAATTCTGAGAAGCAGCTTCCACATACCTATACAATTTTCAGCCTACTGTCAGTTCCGCTTGATGTGAGGGTCTGAGTAATGATGGAAATGCTGACAGATCTCACTGTTTCCACTGTATTCTTTCTTTGTACTACACCCAAACCAAACCTGAAGGAAAGTTAACTTTTTCCAGCTGATTGTTTCAGAGGAAAGAGAAGCAGATCCCTTTCTTGTACTTTGAATATGGAAATACCATAATACCACTGTTCCTGACTAGATGAAGACTGTTCCCTGCTTTATTGCAGTAGCAAATATCCATGAGCTATGAAAATCCATGCACTATCCAGGTTGTGAAAGAGCCATAGTACTGAGAGAAACTGATATAAAAATTTGAAAGTCAAGTCTGCATCCAGAAGAATTCTATAACATCCAAAGCTGGCGGAACACAGAGACGATCTTTTCTAGTATCAGCTCAAACTATGTGGCCATAATATAACAAACTCAGGAAAGGAATATATTGCAGTAAAAAATTAATGGGCTGGCACCACCCAGCTGTGAACACAAAACCAGCTTTCTTGAATCAAATTAAAACTGCTACTCGGGCATCCTGTGCCCACTTGCAGCCTACAATAGATGTGTAAGTGAAAGGCAAAGTGACTCTTTCTTTTATTATGTATCCTAAACCTCTGCCAAGAGGAGCCTTAAAAATCTTCCTGCACTGAAATTGCGGGACTATCGTAACACATTTGTTAAAGTACCCAGGAATAAGCATATTCCTGGGCACCCAGGAACAAAGAGTTTTCAATCCCATTCTGAAACGTCATACAATTCTGTCAAAATCCTGTGACAGTGAGTTCCAGTACAGACGTCTGAATTATAATCCTTCCTTAGACACAGGTGGCTTTCGCTTAATCACCACAGAAAAAAAAAAAAGTAGATGAAATGGAAGATAGAATTTGATGACTTAGCATTAACCTTAATAATGCTAAGAAAAGGTGAAAAAAAGAGAAGTACTTGTAGTTGTTAGAAATTAACTGCATATTTCCACGTTCAAATCGGTAGAATTTCCTCACACTCCTCAGAGTCAAGCTGTCATCCTGAAAATGTTCACTGTGTTCACCAATAAAGCTGTGTGAATGAGCTCCAAGGAGGATCACAGTGTCTTCCTTGACAGGAATTTCTCCCTGTAGCTGCAAGTACTCCCAAATATTGGTACCCCAACACAGAACAGCCACAGCATCTACATGGTGTCATCAGTTCTGACTCAAAGCGGAACAATTAACAGTGTTGTGGCACTAATGCTAGAGAACTTTCTTACAGTGGTGCCTTATTCAATGTCAGGAGTACATTTGCATGTCATTGTCCTTCCTGTTGTTTAGACAAAGCCCAAAATACTTGGGTAAATGCAGCAAAGACGTGGAGAAGGGGAGGAGGAGTCTTTGGTAGAGCTGTTTATAGCACGTATTTACTTTCCATGTGTTACAATCCGGTGTAAGCCCAGAAAAGCAAAGAAAACTAAGTCTCTTTGCACAAACAGGAGGGAACTCAGAGACGGTTCAAAATATTCCCAAAAATGAGATTAAAACCAAACGAGGTTAAATGTTGGTGCCAAAAAATTGATGTATTTTATTTAATAGTAAAAGAGGCAAAGAGACGGAAAGAGGAAAGAAAGAAAGAAAGACATAGAGAAAGAAGTGTGGGGCTGCAGGGACAGGGAGAGGTGACGGGGGTTAGGTGGAAGCATATCACCCATCCAGGGGTCCCANGTTTCCCTTGCAGGGGCTGTCTTGACACACTGTCCCTTGCAACACTGAGGGTCTGTTGCATCACCTCTGGTGCTCTGGTGCCGGGGCTGGGGACCCCTTTGAGGGGGCCCTTTGCTGGGCCATGTCACCCCTTCTGCTGCAGATAAGCTTTTCCCCAGGTGAAGGGCCCCTCAGCTGGGCTCCTCTGCACAGTGAGGATGGGCAGCAGTCACTGTGCCTCTGACAGAGGCTTTTCCAGCACACACCCAAAGCCTCTCTCCCCCCACCCTCTGGTTTGAAGGCCTGTGCGAGCCTGGCAGCTGATAGCCCTGGGGCTGTGGTCTCCACCCTGGAGGTGTTGAGCTTGAGCTTTGTGAATGTCCCCAGCCCTGAGCTGTTACTTTATCTTCATCAGTGAGCAGTGTAAGGCCTCAGGCAGGGCCCTTTTCAGGATGTGGTAGTCTTCTCAGCAGCTTTTGCCATACCGTTTTAAAAGACCTTCATGAAAAAGTTTAAGTCATAAACTGTAATATTTTAGTCTCTTACACCATGAGAAAAGGAAAGGCAGTTCTGATGGATGTCTCGTCTGCAAACCAACAGCTCACAGCTCCAAATCCTGAAGACGGCAGACCCCAGAGCCCTCTGCCTCCTGGGTGCATGCTCAGGCCAGGCTTGGCATGCTCCTGTCACCTCCATGGACATGCAGCAGCATGGTAGGCCAAGACCCCTGTCTGGGGCTGCCCAACAGGACTAGCATCAGTAGCCAGGCTCAGAGACAGGTTTCAAAGGCCAGAAACAGGAACATCACAAGAAGGTGCCAGAAAAATGACATGACGGGAGCTGCACAGTGGCCTGCCAGTCTTCCTGCTCAGGGTACAGGATGTTCTGTGGCAGTCGGTGGTAGGGCAGATGGCATGTACATAACAGAGTCTGAAGGACTGTGAGAAATGCACCACTAACAAGGGTTGAATCCTCACTGTTTTGGGATGAGAGGACACTACCTGTGTGTACATGAACTATGCTGCCAGGCCTTAGAGAGAGGTATCTTTTATTTAGAAACACAGTCCAAAGCTCCTCCAGAAAAGAGGATCTGACTTTTTATGGAAAGCACAGGCAAAACAATTGGAAGTGCCTGTACAAGATTGTCTCTAGGATGCTGAAAGCTTCTTGGAATAAATCATTTTCCATTACAAATATGTGTCCTATTGAAGGAGTGTTTGGGAATAGCAATGGCTAAGGCAATTCATCTGATATTCTAGGGGTTTGCCTGTAATAAATAAAAGGGAACAGATAAGAATCTATCAGAATAAAAAGAAACATTTTACTTGTTCAAACATATTGATAAATAAGGAGAAACATGCATTTGAGACATTTAAAAGTGCTTAGGGTGAGTAATAACTTTATCACTGCAGTATTTCAAGTAACTCCAGGTTGGGAAACAGTGGTTTGGGGTGGGTTTGTTTTAGCATTGTGCAGAACTCACCAGCAGAAAAGAAAATTGCCAAATTTACCATCTCAGATTTTCAGATGCAGATGTGAAATCTGGGTACTCAAGTGACATATCAGTGAAAGGCACAGAAAGTTTTTTTGGTTTAACACTAAGGACTCCTGAGTCCTTGTACAGTGGAGTGATATAACTCACACACCACTGTGATGCAGTCATATGATAGGAAATCATTGTACATTGGATAAATAATCTCTCTAAACTACACAGCATATTTATTTCCAGTAGGGTATCCAAGCCAGTTTTAGAGTTTCAGCCCTGGCCCAGAGCTTGGCCAACAACCCACACCACCTGAAAATCAGACAGTCCTGAAATATCCCTGAAAACTGCTAGTACAAGTGCACTTGGAGTGCCAAAGAGCGTAGAAGACTGTTCCTTTGGTAAAGAGTCAAAGCAGGCCCTCCATGAACCATCAAATAATCATGTCTGTCCTGGCCAGGTACCTGGATAGATACTTCTAGAACACTTCAGCATGCAGAGAAAGAGAATGCATTTCCCACCAAAGCCTAGACACATGCATTGAGGAATCTGCTTTTTTAGGTTTTCAGGAAGAAGTAAAATCCAAGGTACTCCTAGTTCCATGTGTTGACAGCAGCACCCTGAGTCAGGTAACATTGCTCATCTTCACAACTTCATATTGTAATACTCAGCTGCCACAGTAAAAGATGTCCTCCACAACACTCTCCCTTGCTTTTTATCCTGCTGCCTGTCTCCTGTTTACTTCTTTTTCCTCCTCCTCATTGTGTCTGAATATCAGTTTTATGCTTTGCTCCAGTTTGTGCCCAAACTCCATGCCACTCCCCTACCACGTAATTTTTAGCCTCAACCTTCCAGCACCAGTCAAGGAATAAGCTGAAGAGGCTTACATTTTGGTTGATACAGGATGGAAAACAGCAGCTCTTCAAAGCTGTTCTGCATTCTTCCCTATTCAAAATTACAACAAAGAAACCTGAGTCAATTATTTTCCTGGAGCCCTTAATATTACCTCTGCTTGTTTCTCGAAAATCTCCAGTCTTCTTCTATTATTCTCTCCATTGAAACTCAATCTTGCCAGATATCTAATTAAGTTATAAGTTGTGCAGTAGACTTATTACTCCTGTTCAACTCTGCTCAATCTAATTAGCTTCTGCATACACTTCTTCCCAGTGTTTCTGATCGTACAAGGAAGTTTGTTTTGAAAAGATATTAAGGAACAAAGGGGAATTTTGACTTGTCTGCCTTTAGGCTATGAATTTAATTAAAATTGTCAGGCAATTAAGTTGCTATTTAAACTGTATTTCCCTCTTTTGTTTACACATTTATTAGCAATTAGCAGTTTTTTAAATACTTGGATCTTTTAGCAATTTTTATAACAAACAGTTCCATGTATCTCTCCATAGACTCTCCATAATCTTTGAAGAACTAAAACCTTTTGCAGGAGTTTTGTGGGGGGAAATGGTGTCTGTTTTGACTTTCTTTACATTGCCAAGTGTATTGGATGCAGGTGTCCAAGTTCTGGCAGCAGTGGGGTGCAACATGGTCAGTGAGAGGAGAGGCCAGGGCTGCCCTGTCCCAAACTTGGGCACTTTTCAGCTCCAACAGACACACACAGGGTCAAGGAATGAAGGTGAGCCAGGGAAAGGGAGGAAGACTAGAGTCTACCCCAGCTTGGTAAATGCTTGATTTTTCTTCATGTTTGCTTTCCAATGGCCAAATCAGTAATACCATAATTTTATA
>VZRQ01009262.1:83854-107275 GCA_013397975.1 Machaerirhynchus nigripectus | reverse complement strand
GGTGGGAGTGAGCAAATTGTTTGGTGGGTGTTTGGTTCCTGCACCAACCCACTACACAGCTAATGAAAACTAGTAATAGTCATGCCTTTGCTGCCTCAAGAAAAAACTGTGTCTTAAAGGACTGAAACTTAACTAGCTTCTGCTGTATTTTGACTCAAAAATTGACTTTTCTTGTGGAATTTTGAACAGTATTAATTTTCTTCCACTTAGCTTCCTCCCTTCAGCTCTTATAACATCAGGGGGACAATAATAAATTCATTTTCTCTAGATCCAGAGGGTGCATTTTCTCTCACTGGTTAGATGAATCAAAGGGAAAAAGCTAACATTTTTCCTGCTTTGCAGACAACATACAATCCAATGGGTTTTACCCATAGCTGTTCCTGCGATGCCAACAGCAGGAAATTGTTCTTTCTGTAAGCAGAAGATCGCTAAAAATACATTCTACACAGAGGCTGATCAAGCATTCCCAAGAAGTTCCTTTCAGCCTAAACTTAGACATAGTCTCACTATTTCTCTAATAATAAAATAAACAGAGGTTATTTCTGTGCCCATCTGTCTATCAAACCTTCCTCCTGGCTTTTCATTTTGGAGACAGGCAGTTCACTTGAGATTAATCTCTGAGTGATGCAACAGCCAAGAAGGCAAACACTACCAAAGTTTTCATGGAGATATATCTGTTTGATAAAGAAGAACATCAACAGTAGATAAACGCTGATCCCATAGTAAGGAGATCCAGAAGGACACCATGATTATAACAGAGCTGGGCAAAAAAAGTGACATCTAAACTTCAGTGTAGGCAAATATAATTTAACACTTCATCTCTAGCAAAAGATCATCCAGACCCAGATTCACGATTCTCCATCGTTGTAAAAGAGCACTTGTGGGTTCCCATTGGCACTGATGTCCCATGTACAAGAGCCCTGATGACAGCTACCTGTCCTTTGGGGACAGTGGTGACAGGAGTTGCAGGCAGCCAGGTCCCTTGCCAGCCAGGTCGCACAGGCATACCACTGCTGAGTACCCTG
The DNA here is from genome assembly GCA_013397975.1 of Machaerirhynchus nigripectus. Taxonomy (NCBI): domain Eukaryota; kingdom Metazoa; phylum Chordata; class Aves; order Passeriformes; family Dicruridae; genus Machaerirhynchus; species Machaerirhynchus nigripectus. Next base: position 106,250 of record VZRQ01009262.1, on the reverse strand, counting down.
ATGTGGGACTGCCTCTGCCTGGAGGTGGCAGGTCGCCATGAAAGCATCAGGAAGAAAGTTCCAACCAAAAAAAAGCTGTGTGATGTGCTTACCAATCCAATCATGATTCCCTTCCCACACAGCTCTTAACTGAACATTTCTGCAGTGTTTTGTGAATTAGGAACATCTCAACCACCACCTGCTTTCTCTTTGTTTCTTTCTCTTCTTTCTCTTCTTTCTCTTTTTTGCCTTCCTTCCTTCCTTCCTTCCTTCCTTCCTTCCTCCCTCCCTCCCTCCCTCCCTCCCTTCCTCCCTTCCTTCTCCCTTCCCTTTCACCCTATCCTTTTAGTCAAAACCCACTGCCTTGTCCTTTTATAGGACATTGAGGACTAATGCATACAAATTTCCATTCAAAGTGTGCAATTTACTAATGAAACTTGGTGAGTTTTTGCAGACCCTCTGCCTTCTGTTGTTCCTTTCAACTACAAGCATCTGCGAGTCTTGAGTTGTCCCTTCCCCTTGAGGGCGGGACACCGCATTCCTGAAGACAGCGCAGCCTTGGTCATCGATGGATTGATTACTCAAACCCTGCACTCTGAAAAGTGAGTTACTCCAGCATAATCCAGTTGTTACCTGGCATCTGAAAGGGATGGCAAAGCCCTGAGTAACATATCTCTGAAGCTGCTTTCCAGTTTAATGCATAGGAGGAAGCCAAAGACTGTGTTGTCCCATTCTTACTGCATTATTCAAGTACTGCATACTTGGCCTCTCCCACTGTGACTGGGTGGACCATGTGTTTCCTCTAGAAAATGCAGTCAGGCACACACAGCCTTTGCATGCCAATTTCAGCAAGTGGGAATTGGACTGGTTTTGCTCCTGAAGTGTCATAATGCCAGTGGGTGAAAAAGTATTTCACCTTCTGTACCCTCCAAAGCTCCTTAACAAGCAAGGGAAAGATTGCTCTAGCAGCCTTTTCTGCAAATGCCTTCCCCTTCCCAGGCATGATACAAGGCAGCTGCCTTCAGAATCTGGAAATCTCACTGTAGTACAGTATGAACTGATTCTACTCCTATGGTAAGTGACCCAAGAGTCCAGACATCAGCACAATTATTACTTCCTAAACTATCAAAAGAAGATTAGCATATACCTTGCAAAAGTGGAAGAATTTCTTCTCCCTAGCCTTTATTCTGTAAGAACAAGGTGAGCAAAATTCTGCCTAACTATTAGCTGACAAAAAGGAAAGGCCAATTCGGACACTGAGGAAAATTAGTTGCTTCCAAAGGACACAGTTTACCATGGCATTCTAGTATGTGGTTCATACATCAATATAAAACATGGCTATCTCAGCTCATAGCTACTGATTTTTATCACCTTGTCAAGGCTTGCTGTGAAAAGCCAGCCTCTTAGCTACATCCCAGATTGAAGAGGATGAAAAACAGGATGCAAAGATGAGGTCTTCTTACCTCACGGGAAACAAGATCTGCATGTTCAAGTGGATGGTTGAGGGAGACCACAAACACCTTCCCACTTCACTTGAGAGATCGCAATGACACTCAATATTCAAGTAGATATACTTAAGGAAAGAAGGAAAAAACAGGAATGTTTTAATCTGTTCACCAAGCCCTGGGCACAGTCTCTGTTTCTCTGTTGTCACAGGGTAGAAGCACAGAGACATCTGGATGCACTGGAGCTGATTTTCATTCTAAAAGCAGCTGCAATATTAGTGCAGAGATAGAGGTATCTACTGTCAGATTTGCAACATGGGTTGCAAAAAGACCTTCATAAAAGAGACTTCAAACATAAATAGAGCATCGTGAGAGGACTTGAATCAGTTTCTGATTGATTAGTTGGATCAGTTAGAATTATAGTGAGCACAGCTGGTTTGACCACACTTAGCTTTGCAGCCAGCCGGAGCAGGCCAATCTGCCACGTAAGAAAGCTGTTTGCTGTGCATGGCACGCTTCTGTCTGCAGCAGCCGGAGAGCAGCAGTGAACCACAACAAGAAATAGGCCCATCCCAGCAGGTGAAGGGTGGGCACCACTTGATAATGTCCAAGGAGTTTTAATGACTTCTATTTATGCATTCCATGTATGATAAATTGCATTCAGCACCTCATGCATGCGCACAGGGACCAAAAGTGTACAAGGAAACGAGATATTTTTCAGGACAATATTTGTGTGTTCTCAGCTTGTCAAACTTTTGTGGTTGGGTTTTGGCTTTACGGGTTTTTTTTGTTGAAGGGAGGTAGCAGAAAAATATAAGACTAAATAATTTTCTTTGGTGTCAGACTCACATTTTCTACATACATTTTAACCAGAAAACAAACAAACAAGAAGCTCCAATATGACTAATAAGAAAAGGGGAGAAGATCTTCCATGTTAAAGTGGATGAGCTGGGGGACACCACACCTTCCTTCCTCACTGAAGAGACCACAACATTTATTGCTTACCTATAACATTTGCTGTTACCTGTGAAATGTTGATCTGTAACTTTTATTGCTTATTTATGAAATACAGATATTTCTGAATAAGACAGCAAAAAGATGAGCAGAAAAATTACCCCCACTTAAAATCCTCACAGAAACGTTTATTGGCTGGTCCTCTTGTAGTCATAACAAAATGAACTATATATTTTTAGTTTCAGATACAAATTTGTCCTTAACAACACCACCAAGATAAAGGAGAAGAGTGACTAGAATTCAGCAGCCCAGATCATAGTCCACACATCTTTACAGGAATAGGAACTAGTTCTAATAGGAACTGTGAGGTAGTGATTGCTGGTCTCAGTGCTTGGGACCAGAGCACATGCCTAGCCACAGCAGTCCTCTTGCAGTCAGTGGCAAAACATTTTGATGGGAGGAATCTGAAGCTTTACCTCAAGCAGGTTTACTTTGAGAGTCACTTAAGCAGTGAGTCTTCCCTCACCTCAGATTCTTATTCTACTTATTACCACCTTCAGTGCAGGAAAATCATGGGCTGCATTATTGAGGACACAGTCCAAAAAGCAAGTCTGTTCTGTCTGAGAGAATTTTACATTCTACACTTAATCATAACTGAATAAAAACTGAACAAAAACTTTTCCATACTGTTCCTGGGAATTTACTGTGGCCAGCACTGGGTGATGGAGAACATCATCCTTTCTCTTTGCTGTATAGGGTCTAATACCTGAGCTATCATAAAAGTCTTGGTATTTCCTGTCCCTGGATCCTGTCACATGATCTCATTTCATGCTGAATTTTACAGGCAATGCAGGTTCAGGGCATTACAAGCATTCTTCTTCACAAGAATATATCTGACAAGGTAAATCCATGATACCTACTTGATTTTGACATTCCAGATTGCATTAATATCTGGAGAAGAGGTGTTTACAGCAGCAACCTGAAATTCTCTGTAGGTGGAGGCCTCACCTTAATTGACAGGGACTTTTGGAATAATTTTAGTATTACTGCTCCTGGTAAGAATTTTTCTTCTGTCAGGATATATGACCCATCATCAACTTTACAATGTTTACTGTTCCTTTCTCTGACCAGATTCTAGATTCCTGAAGCCGTATGAGACTACGTACTTCCATTTGACAGTGGTTATTTCTAGCCCTAAGAGTCCTGGGGTAGTTAACAGAACAGCACAGGAATGCATGCTTTGAAAAGAGTAACTTTGCCAGTAGTTTTTTTAATAAACTAATACATAATTTTCTTGGTTTTGAACAGTGACCTTTTATTTTCTGGTGACCTTGCCTATCATTTAGAAGCGAATGGGGTCAGTCTCGTTGTGTCATCCATCCTACCCATGCTATCCCCTGCTCATCAACCTAGCCTGCGCATGAAATCATATCAGCCCACAGGTGACTAATTAAACAGGTCAGTGCAGTACATCATCTTGACCATCTGAAATCCCTGTCAAAACATATTAGTAACTCTTAAAAGCCACATTCTCACCACCCTCTAAGTCCCTGCATACTTATTTGCACTAGATTTTCATACTCAATGGTTTTTTGTTTTATTTCAAATCCCCCTGCAAGTAGAACATCTCACAGATCTTTCTGCCCATCCTGCTTGCCATTATCCACACAGACAGCCAAACCCTTCTTTCTTTTCCCAACAGTTTTCTGCTGCAACACTTTCCTTTCACTACCAAATTTCCTTAGAAAGCATCTGCTGACTTTCAGGAAGGTGTATGTTATTGGTCATGCTGTATTGGGCTCCACATAGGAAGATTTTCATTGCCGATTCTCCTACTAAAAAAAGTGCTCTCTCTTAAGGATATGAAGCACATGGACACTTCTCAAATCAGAACATAATTTCTGGTAAGGAATCACGTGTCCTGAATTTCTCCCAGGCATTGAAGGAGAGCAGGTTGTTTAATATCAGCATGTCTGTGTAACAGATGGACTGTTGCAGAGCTGTGACCATACGAATAAATGAGCATAATTAGCTCCAAGGGGATAATGAGGAGAGAAGAGGCACCATTCACTTGCAGCGCAGGCCAATACAATATGAGGTGCATCCATCTTTTATGTCTGGACCCTGATGGCTCAGACTATGCCAGGATTCACAGATGCAGAACAATTTCGTTCACTCTAGATCAGAACCAAGGATCAAAAACATAGTATGGATAATGCAAGGTGTTGATTACTAAGAGAAAAAAAAAAAAAACATTATGTGAATCAGGACATATCCACTGTTGTTCACTGCCTAAGTCAGAATGCAAAACAGTCATCCTGATTTCCATTTCTTTTTGATCTCCCACAAGGTTTGACAACTGCTATTGAATTGCGGGACATTCAGTCATTTTAAAGCTATGAACTGAAGCTAAAAATGTTCCTGTGTTTCCTGAGCCTGAGACTGGTGTGATAGAGGTTGTCCTAAAAATTCAACAGCTATAAAAAGTCACCCTAGTTTGTCTTTCCCATTGAGCCTCACTACCTAATAACTAAGCAGGGTATTACAAAAACTGAAAAAGGGGGAAAAAACAATCTCCCCACTCTAGGGAGTCTTACAGGGGATAGTGAAAGTCAAAATAATTTGCAAGAACCTATGGCAGTGTAAACGACCATAGCCATGTTGTACCAAGGAGGACCTATCTGTGGGCATGAATGCCTGAGAAAAGTGGGGACCTGATTAGGGCACAAAGTGGATTTGTAAGGAATATATAATGGTTCAACAAGTCATACTCTCTCCCCTCAATTCAGTGCTCAGTCACCCAAATAACCAAGTTGACATTTACACCAGGCAGTGGTGATTTGAGCACTGGGATTCAGCAATTGTTACTGCAGGTCACCAACACTATCATGACACAGAAGTATCAAGAAAACTGCATCCTGCTATTTTGTTGTCTCTCTGCAGCACTGTCATGTGCTAAAAAGCATTTTCTGGGTTTTTTGGCATTCCTTTTCTTCTCTTACATCCACAGGAGGATATATCTGAAGCCATGTGGACAGCAGAACAAGGACAAACATGGCTTTTGTAACAGTGAACTCTAACTCTTCTAGCAAAGTGAGCTGGTTCCACAGTGACTTTGAGCTAATGGAACCAGTGACTTTGAGCTGGTTCCATTAGCCCTGCTCTTCATACTGTGAATGTTCCAGGTGAGACCATATAATTTAATTTTCAAATTAATACATGTATGATTTTAATACAATATATAATTTTAATTTATATTAGACTTGTTAAAGAAAAGGTAAATTAGTGTGAGGGTTGTCTGGAAGATTCATACTCAAGAATATGGGTTCATGTCTTCGTTCAGCCATGTGCTTTGGTGATTATCTTTCTGGTTCAGGTTTCTACTGGGAAGAAATCCCCTGGGCAAGCTGAAAACTTGTCCTTTTCTTGCAAGGAGGTAGGTCAATCCAGGAAGGATATAGCAAGAGAAGTTGGTAGTCAGTGTCTATCCAGTCCTTTGGGGAAGTCGTGAGAGATCATTCACTGTAATCATAATGCTCCTAGATTCGTGATGGACTGCTTTGCCCAGTAGTACCTGTGGAGGGAAATCAGATAAGCACGCACCAAGTTCCCTTTCCTAGTGTCCCAGGAACAACCTGAATTCAAGTTTGCTGGCATGCTGGCTCACACAGTGGTTTCTCTCAGACAGCAGAAGTTCTGCTTGTGAGGAACATAGACTCTATCTGCTCTGGCAGTGGACAACACCCCAGACCTTCTAGAAAGAACCCAGCGCTACTGTCAGGCATTGATCACATCTGATGTTGCTTATCAGCAGCTGAAGGACAAAGAGGAGAGCTGGAGGCTGACAGTAGCTAGGACTTTGTGATACTGTTGTGAATGGCCTTTGTGGAGGCGGGATGCCCAAGGTTCAAGTGCCCTGTGGTTTCCCGTGGTAACACCAGCAACCATAACACCAGAAACCCCATTTCTATAGCCGTCCAGGAGGAAGAAGGGAACCATTTTGACTCAAGGGCGCCTGGAGGGAATTTTCTACATGGCAATATAGCCTTCCAGAGCTAGGAGACATGGTGGAAGCAACACAAAAGGGGAGAGACAGACAACACCCCCAGGTGAAGCACCTAGTGGCTTTTATCCAGGTGTGCTGCCCTTTGCCATATGCACTTAATAGGTTGATGCATTGTGATTAAACCCATATAAACTTGCCAGTATCACCAGGGATCATGAGTTACAGCCTGGCCACAGAACCCTAAGTGATTCTTCCCTTTAACAAATTACATGCTGTTTACCATTGTGTCGGATGTTTCTTTAGCTTATATAAAGCAATTACTTCCTTCAAATCACATTATAGAATACAATTCACAACCTGTGGGTTTTTACAGCAGTCATATTGTACTCTTTGATACATATTAAGTTAGCTTTCACTGTCTGATATAACATATGGTTTCTCTCTTAAGGAAGAAAGCAAAATAGACAAGGACTGTAACTTCAGCCATTTCCACATTTCTCATTTTGCATGATTTAATGCTTTTCCTTTGAATCCATTTGAAGAGAAGATTCTTCATGTAGGCATATATACAAGTCTCCTATGAATTCCAGTTTGACTAATATGACTACAATCACTCCACATCAATTATCCTTCCCTTACTTAATTTTTGCTTCTTTCTCTCTCTATAAAAGCTAAAAGCACAACCTACCAAAAGAAATAAGCCAGTTTTATTCAAAACTTTCCTAAATAAACACCATATACAGGATGCAAAACACTCCTCATTTCAGATTTCTTCTTTAGAAGAGAATAGACTCTATCCATGCTCCCTCTGGCATAATTTAGAAACTTTTGAGAATAAATAAGCACTGGAAAGGGATAAAAGTTTTACAGAATATTCCAGTTCTGTCTGGGGAAAAGCCTCAAGTGAATGCCTGGTGTACTCCAAACTGGTCCTTGCAGCCCACTGTTGCAGCTGGGAATGCTGTAGCCCACAAAGCTGAAGCTTTTGTTTCTTTACAAAGCATTACTTTACATCTGCGTCTGCGGATGAATTTGTCTCCAAATTTGAACACCTAAGTAGTCAAATAATTAAATGTAAGCACCTAGTGATTTTCATAGTTGAGATCCCAGCTGTATGGAACAGACACACCATCAAATATTCCGGGGACTAACTCATTCCTCTTACACTATTTGTAAACGCTTGATTTGTATTACCTCTTGTAATAGGTCATTATTTCTGTTGGTGCAGAAGTGGCTGATTTGCTTCATGGCTTTGTAGGAGACATCGCTGCCAAAAAACAAGCAGTGTTGAGGAGTGAGTGCTGGTTTATTTGAGACAGAAAGCATTCGAAGTCTTGAATTACAGGCTCTTCACAGAAGTGGTTACTGCCCCATGCCTGACTGAGTTCAAGGAGCATTTGGACAATGCCCTCAGGCACAGAGTGGGATTGTTGGGGTGTCCTGTACAGGGCCAGGAGCTGGACATCAATAATCATTGCGGGTCCCTTCCAACTCAGGATATTCTGTGATTCTATGATCTGAGGGACACATCTGACATACTCCATTTCCTGAACAGAACCAAGGTGGGAAGAGTATGGAAAGGACACAAATTGCAGTTCTGATGTCAAGGTGAGCCCCAATGAACAGGCCAACCCAAAACTTCTCCCATGGAAACACATTTCCCACCCTTTCCAACACTTTGGAGTGCCAGAGACATGCCTCATCCCAAAGCCATGTTCTCATCAGGGAGTAAAAGGTTTCCCTGAAGGACATAGAGGGAATAGTTTTATTGCTCTCATTGAGGTGGTGCATTTTCCATGACAACATTTGTAATTTATCAAGCAATGATGTGGCGCTGCAGGTTCATAGGTGACTCATGGGGTTACAACCCCCCTCTCTACCTCGTCAGCTGGATGTCCTTGTGTGCCCTCAATGCTATGGTGAGACCCTGTAAACCACAATGAAATCACAACAACAATGTTGACGATTCCAGGTTCCCCTCTAAAGTCAGAAAGCACAGAGTACAGCTGGACAAGAATTTGTAATGAGAGAATTTACTGCAAAGTACACTCTTAGGGATACACAGCTTATCTGAGTACTTTTGTAAAGTACAGCTTGAAATTACAGTTTTGGTTGAAATTACAATTGCATTAACATACTTTTCTTGTAAAGGAAACATTCCAGATATTGATTCTGAGAAAACAGTTTTGCTTTTAAAATAAATTTTAATAGAGAAAGAGATACAGGAAAGTACTGTAGAATATTCTGAAAAGGGGAATAGACTAGTAGAATTTATGATGAAGAAAATGTAGAAAATAATTATTTTTCAGTACTTCTGTGTTTGCCACCCAAACAAAATAATCCATTACTCCCAGAGATGTAAAACTCAGCAAGTTAGAGAAGTTAAATGCTGAGTATCACAATAAAAGTTAAGATTATTATCTGGGGAAAAAAAAGAAATCTAATTAATTTTAAAAAGAGAATGTGTGTTTTTAGTGAGAATCTTGCCCTAAGAAAATTGATCTAGACAATAGGTTTTTCTGTAGACCAGTTAACTGGAAAACATCCTCACGCTTTTGGTGAGCAGTACATTGGCTTTTAATTTCTCAGCTCTTCGTTACCTCTCTCTTTTTTTTTGGTTGCTTTTCTTTTAAGTCCCAGCTGAAATATCAATGGGATTAAGTAAGAATCTAACCTTGCCATGTTTAAAAATATAAATTTTCCTTTCTGCCCTGTTGGAGAAAATTGGAAATACGGCTCAAGAAAAGAGAGAAGGTAAGGATACCTGCTCATCAGAAGTTTTACCCATAATTTCAAGGATACAGCCAGAAGATTACTTTTAATCCAGTTATGAGTAAAAAATGTCACTGAAGAAGCTTCTAGAGATCAATGCCCACTACATTAGAAAGCAAGACCCAGTGAAAACAAGACCCTCTAGTGGACAACAGGCCCACTGAGACCTTCAGCATCACACACAGGGCTGTTCCTGTAGTGCTGCCCAGCAGTGTCCAAGCACGTGGAATGTCACCACAAGTGTCAACTTCCCCTGTGGCAGCAGCATAGCCTGGGCTGGAGGGGACAGCACCTACACAGTTGTGTGTGTTTCTATGACAGAATAGCAGAAGAGAAATTGTTAACAACCTGGTTTTTGCATCCCATTTAAAAATCTAAAGTTTGTGTCACTGATGGTGTGGTTTTGTTTGTGTGGTTACCTCCCACTTAAATGTCCAGAGACAGACAAATCACAGCCTTCTAGACAGAGGGACAGACACAGGACAAGCCCATGGTACTGTTATTCACTGTCCCATCTCTGACGGAAGGCAGAGACTTTGAAAATAAATAAATAGCCTTCATGAGGCCTGCACATAAGGACAGTTTGCCTTTCCTTCAGTAAAAAATCCCACATCCTGCTGTCCTCATTTAGCAATTAACTTTTTTATTGGTGGAAGTTTTTTAACAGTAGATAATTAAGTGGAATACTCTTGCAGAAGAATAACCTACACCTTCCTACCCGAGTGTTACAGACCTTATATACCTTTTCAACCTGATGGTTAATTAAATATTTTAAATACCCAAGAACAATTTATAATGGTAATTAAGTGGCAAAACTAAAGTAAGCCATTTGATGCTAGAGCAAAGATGCTACAAAGAGTCTTAATACAATCATACTCCCAGGAAAAAGTTGCTCAGCACTTCACTAGGATCTATCAAGCTCCTCAGTTAATAGCTCCTCACTTCTTGTATCTTTTCCATTGTACAGCTTTCTTCCTTCACATTTTCAGCAAAGTCTGTGAAAGTGAAGGCAAGGTTTTAAAGTGAAATACCAAAACCTTTGAGTATTTGTCCACCTTGGGGTTTCAGATGGGAACTGTTTCTCTGTTGATAGGGATGTTTCTGCTTCTCCTCTCTCTGCCCCTTTTCCCTCAGACTGACATGAGAATAAGTAGTAATCAAACCCTCTGAAATGGTGAGTAGGACCAACACAGCTCCTCAGTGCTCTCCAAGAGGGACAGTGCTTGACCTGCCTTGCACAAGGCAGCTTCTTCTACCAAGCAGAGATTCAAATGGAAGTTGCCTGGGGAAGAAAGTTCATCATGAAGAAAATACTTTCTTGTCAAGGCATTGATTCCTCTATTTAACTCCTACACTTGTTCCCTGACTTGTAAAATGGGTGTTACAGAACTGTAGGCTTCCAGACTGGAAGTACCTGAATGGCTGCTGATGAGATTCTTTGCTTGAAAGACACAAACAACAGTCATTATTGAGCTATCACTATCCACAGACCCTTCCTTCACCAAGAATTTAAGAGTAAAGCATTAAGGGAGGATGGGCTGGCAGGCGTGTTTGCTGGCTACCAGCAGCTAGCAAGAACAGGTAACAAAAGCAGTAGCTTTGCTCTTCAGGGTAAAAAAACTTTAGGTGACGCTTCTTGGACTAGCAGGTTGCCTCACAAGAGCTAGTAGATTCCCACCCCTTGATACCTTACCAGGCCTACAGTTTATGTGTGGCACTGATGAAAAGAGACTGCATGGGAGCAGTGTCCTTGCCTTGACTTCAGCCAACAAGCTGCTCAAGTATTTTGCCAGGGGCACTGCAATTCAGTCTGTTGAACTGGCTACAATTCCTGGCTCTAAAACCAACTTCCAAGATGACCTTGATAAGTCACTTAACTTCTGCATGCCTTGTGGTTCACATATTTCTTACTTGAGCTTGAATTGTGAAGCGTTTTCTATACCGTTTTTAGTCCTGGAGCAGTCTGTGCTGGGCCAGTAATATTATAATCCATATTTCAGCCTAGACAAGACCTCTAAGCTTGAATGTTGCAGTCTGCTGGTTGTAGGGTGTGTCTACACTGCATGCACTTTGCAGCATGTCTCAGAGCCCTGACTTCCTCATTGACCAAAGCATGAGCGCTGTTGCTTCTTTCCACAGCATATACTTCTTTGGACTGTTTGGGTCCCCAGTTTAAACATTGCATAAAATAATGCATTAAATTACATAAAGCTACTTTTTGGGGGGGGTAACTGGTAAAGCTTAAAAAATCCACCAAAAGTCAAATTTGCTGCATTTAAACAGGAAAACCCAGCTCCTATTTTCAGCTAAAATTGTTATATTTCACCATTTACTTAAGCACAAGCACGTAAGGCAATATCAGTTCTGACACTAGGACCTGAACTTATTGAAGGTGCCAGTCAAAAAAAGGGCAAAGCAAGAAGGAGAACTCTATATATCTATTTTTAACTATTTCTTTTCCTTCTAAGCTGGGTTTAGGAACAATTGCTAAGTGATCCCTCCTTGTCATTGGCTTAACATACAGGATTATTTATTTTATTTTCCCATTCTGTCCTCTTGAGATGAAAGAGTGAGAGTGTCTTGGTGGGCATCTAGGATCCAGCGAAGTCTAAACACCCCACATCTCCAATTTTATTTCTTCACAAATCCATTAATGTTTGTTTGATTGATTTTTCAATCGATACATAAATTACCAAGTTTATTCACAGTCAATCAGTTTCAGTGTTAAAACTTAACTAAAGAACAGCATTAGTATCAAACAATGATGTTTCTGCTGAACTTATTCCTTTAAAGGATCATGAGTTCTATGAATATACACACATTAACAGTTGAAAAGGGGAACGTAGCTAAGTTCACCTAAGGAAGATAACAGTATACATCGTACAAGATTTAACTAACTCCCTTCCACTCCAGTGACTTCAGGGATATGCATTCTGTTAAATGTACCTTTAAATTATTGTGGGCTGTAAGTGATTCTGTATCTGTACATAAGCCATTCCTACTGCATGTCCTACAGATGTGCAACATAACATGCAAATGGAGATCAAAACCAAATTTACATCAATGACATTATCAGGTATGCAGCTTATGTAAGTAAGCTGATGTATTGGTATTCTTTGCAAGTCTTTCTGGACTAAATACATTTGTACACAGCTGGTGGTAGTCAATAGTTTCTGCATTTTATCCCTCATAAATCCCATATTGTCAATTAATCAACCCTTCCAACATGGTAACAAGCACAACAGTATGCATAGAATTAAGCAGAACTAATGACACCCTGATACACTTTGCAGTGCAGCTACACAGGACAGAGTTATTGCCAGAAGGTTTGGCCTGGGAAGCAGACAGCCTACAGCTCAAGAAGGAAATTAAGGAAGTCCATTCAACAGAAAAGATGTTCTCAGTGTACAACATCATAAATATAAAGCACGGCAGTAAAACTATAAGTGAGACCCTCATCTGAGGAATAGCCCAGTGGTCCAAAATTTCTTTCTGATGATCGGTACTCCCATGAAAATAGGCAGTTCCTGAGCAGCAAGACTTAGACAACTGTCCAGGTCCATGCCCAGATGTGGACAGGTACAATCCTACTTAGCCCTCCCTTATTTCCCAACGCCCACAGCATTCTCTGGCAAGATTCTTGATATAGACAATGCTGTGCAAGACCACAACCACTGCCAGCTCTGCATTTGAGATTTCATCCAAGGACTTTCTGACAGTGAAAGTCGAGAATCCAATACTCATGGTACAATCCACTTACCACTGACATGAAGGGAGACAGGGATCTCAGTGTTGGATGATAAGCCAAGGACACAGCTGCCTGGAGTTTATAAGAGCAGGCCCAACATATTTTCACTCCCTTGTCCCATGAGACAGAGGATCCTGACACATGGAAACAGAGAGTCCCCATACATGCCCCAAAACACTTTAAAAAACCAGGACTCCTTTTATTGCCACTTCCTATTGTCCAGCTAAAGGATTGACTGCTCTGACTTTGGAACTACCTGAACACGTGTCTAACATCCTATCTTCTCCTGCAACAAGAGGAGAAAACTCCCTGCTTGCAACACTTTTGAAATTGGTACTGTACCTCTCAGAATTTTCAGTTTTGATTAATTCAAATGTATTTCAAGAACCCATTTAAAGGACATTACTTCAAAATTCACCAATGAGATTACTGTAAAACTGAAGGCTCATAGAAAACGTTTGTGGAGATCCAAATATTTCTTCCAGGGCTCAGAGAAGCAGATAACATGGCTTTGAGCCAGACGAGTTCTAAATAAGCCTTGAGTAAAAATTCATTCTGGTCATAATTTAAGATCACTATAGCAACACAATCACACTTGCCAAGTATGCAACATTATAAAATTACTTATAAAAGGCTTTGAAAAAAAATTTAAAAATCTGTTTTTTAGCCATTTTTAAAATATATTTAAAACTGTATTATGAAGGTGGCAACAGTTGTTCAGGTTCAAGATCTTATTTTATTCTGTGGATGGTTAAAGAAAAGCTATGTCATATGCTAATTAAATTTACAGCAGGTATCTCCTGGAATATGGAACCAGAGTCTTCTAAGGGATCCATGAAATTTTACATCTCAGAAACAGATAGTACAGTAAGAGCAGGATTAAAGGAATGATGCGAGGAATCTGTGTAAAGTCCATTGTGCATCGGGAGAGAAGACTGAGAAGTAAGGTGTGCCAAGACATGTGCTTCCCCACACACTTTCAGCCATTTGTGTTCAAAGGGATGGTACACATTTTGTGCAAGAGCAGAAGTCACGCCTTTGTTCTGAATTCAGCACAGTTCATCTCAATTCGCAGCTGAGAAGCCAGATAGAGCAGCAACCTTGAACTGTGCTCTGTGATGTACACCACCCAATACCTGAGCTACAAATTAGGGTTCTCAGCTCAATTCCTCTCTGTAATTTAACCACAAATGATTTCCAGGAGAAAGAACCACAAACAGTTCAGCCACGTTCTTACTTCTTTTGACAGCAGCAAAGATCCATGTTCCTCAGTGGGAACACTGCTAGGAGGATCCCATGCACAGAAGGCAGTGCACACTTCATTTTGAATGCAGCACCCTAACTGGGGCTGGCACATTCAGCTTCCTTGCATGGGAATTCTACTGGTTTTGTGTAACAGCTTTGCTACAGGCTTGCAGGCATCTATATCCACTAAACACATCTACCTGGCCTGCTGCCAAACCCAAGGATAATCTGGAAACAATGCCAGATTTGAGAAAATCCTGCAGACTCAACCACGGCTGCAAGCAGGATTTAAGGGTATACATACCTGTATTTACAGAAGTTTTGGAGATTTCTTAATCTGGGATGCTCAAATGAAGAGGAGGGGCTCCCAACTTTCTTCTCTTCCTAAGGAAAGTTCGCTGACAGCCACAGAACAGCATAAAACAGCCAGACCATTTCGTATACTGCACCTTCTAGCACAATTTCTCTGCCACATGAATGACATGGTGCATAAAACAGTCTTTGTCAGCTCTCAGACCAGACTTCCTCTCTTGTAGAATGAAAAGGGGCTGGGATGGAAAGTCCAGAGGGCTGGATGAGGCACAGATAACTGTTTGCAATATCACTTGTTCCCCTGCAGATGAGCAAGTGACCCTAGAGGAAAGTGATGTGGGGAAGCTGTGGGCAAGATGCAGGAAGGCTTCACAGCAAGTTTTCAGCATCACATCTAAGAAACAGAGAAATCAAAATGCCTCCTCCTCCCATTCAGTGTCTGTCTCCATTGAAGCGCATCTCTCTTTTCTCATCTCAAAGAAAAGAGTATCAAACATCACACTGATGGTTTGCAACAACAGATATACCTGGATTTAAGAGAAGACATGAAAATCTTCCTGACCTATAGAGTCCCTGAAGAAGGGTTACAGGAAGGTTTGAGAGGGGCTCGAGAGGACACATAGTGACAAGACAAGAGGGGAGGGCTTTAAAGTAAGAGATATTAGGTTTAGATTAGAGGTTAGGAAGAAATTCTTTAAGGGTGGTGAGACACTGAACAGATTGCCCAGAGAGTTTGGGGACTCCCTATTCTTGTAAGTGTTCAAGGCTGTGTTGGACGGGGGCTCTGAGTAACCTGGATTAGTGGAAGGTGTCTCTGCCCGTGGCAGGGGGATTGAAACTAGATGACCTTCAAGGTCCCTTACAACTCTAACATTTATGATTCTAGGATTCTATGATCTGTCTTACTCTCTATGGGATTTCTTAATCCCGCAGTCTGGAGGGAATTGCCCTGTAGTCAGCCTAAACACCACTGTCTGGATCCAACTATCCTGCATGATCTCTGAATTATACTGGCTGATTTCATTTTTAACTCATAGACCTTTGATTAAGCAGTGATCTTAATTACTCTGAATACCAAGATAGTTCAAGATGTACATAGTCAACCTTCCTTCACACTCCTAAGCATACTCATTGGAATTTGCCTCTTAACACCAGCACTAAAAGTACAAGTTTTCTGTGGCCCTGCTACACAGGTCTACAGTGCAGAGTGCACCTGAACCTCTGCAGTTATAAGAGACACTGATTCAGCTTCCAACATTACCCAGATTTTTGTCTTCTATGCCAAAAGGGCTCTTTCACTCCCCTCACCACTCACAGTTTAGGGGAACTGCTGAGATCATTTGAAATCAGGTGGAATCATTCCTTAAGAACCTTTATTTTACTACTATTCTCTCCCATGTTTTTGTAAGGAGCAATGGGTAGAAACAAGAAGGAAGATAGGGATTTCTTACTAAGATTTCCCCAGGACTGATAATTATGTGAATAACTTCCCTTGTTATTCAACAGTCTGATCTTTCCATAGGCTGACTCCTTTACACTACAGACCACTATCTGGAAGTTTTACCAGGAGCATCTTCCTCTCAGCCTCACTAGAAGAGAGCTGGTCTGCACCATTCAGCTGCAGGAAGGCAGAGAGCTGCATTTGCTTTGACAAACTTCCACCCATTCAACCAGCAGCCAGCTGCTTACCTTGTCTTGCTGCAAGTGGAATCCTGGAGAGAAGCAGGGACTAGGTGTTCTCCACATGGAGAACAGTCACGTTTGTGTGCAGTTTTGGGTGCTGCAGTATAAGAAAAACATTAAGCCATTACAGAGCATCCAAAGGAAGGTGACAAGGATGGTGAAAGGCCTTGAGGTGAAGCCGTATGAGGAGTGGCTGAGGTCCCTTGGTCTGTTCAGGCTGGAGAAGAGGAGACTGAGGGGAGACCTCATCGCAGTCTACAACTTCCTGGTGAGGAGAAGAGGAGGGGCAGGCACTGATCTCTTCTCTGTGGTGATCGTTGACAGGACTGGAGGCAATGGCCTAAAGTTGTGTCAGGGGAGGTTTAGGTTGGATATTAGGAAAAGGTTCTTCACTCAGAGGGTGGCTGGGCACTGGAACAGGCTCCCCAGGGAAGTGGTCACAGCACCAAATGGGACAGAGCTCAGGAAGCATTTGAACAATACTCTCGGGCACATGGTATGACTCCTGGGGATGGTGCTGTGCAGGGCCAGAAGTTGGACTTATGATCCTTATGGGTCCCTTCCAACCCAGCATATTCTGTGACTCTGTTTTGATCAAAATATATGCTCTTGGAGAAGCAGTTGTTCTGATCTAGCAATTTTTCTCCTTGAGACCTAGTAGGATGCTGAGGACCTTCCAGTATGTAGTTGCATACAAAATGCTAAAAATAAAATCATTTTACTCTTAAACCTAAAGACCTGGCTAATATAAACTGCATTAAGTAGCTCAGGTCTGCCACTTGAAGTGATACACATTTAAACCTTCTCCATAGGGGGCCTCAGAACTTCCAGCAGGATATTGAACAAGGCTCTCAACTGCTATTAACAGTACAGTTTTATGGACTTCAACAGGCTAGATGACCCAAATAATCCTCTTAATAGTGAAGTGTCTACCTCCTCTAGCTCCTGGTTTTATTCTTAAGCTGATGAGCATTTCTTTGCTGTCCTACCAAAGAAAACAATAAATGTTTTATTTAGTAGAAAGTATCTCAAAAATGTTCCTCTTCTTGCCTAGGTATTTTCTCTCATTCTTAGGAGGCTGTACTAGAGCAAGCCAGATTGCACTGTCCTCTTAAGTCTGACTAATTTCAAAATCACTTAAGTGGTGACAGCTGCTTTGTACAGTCAGATATTTAGAAATGACCATCATGAAATTTTGTCCAACCTGAACAATTTCTGTATGCATCCATAGTCAAAAGATGTATTATCTCCTGTGAAAACGCCCTCCTTTCTCTGCACATAGGCTGAAATATTTATCTTGTATTAGGAAGCATATTGAAAACGTTCTCCCTAATGTATCACAGCTGTGGAGGACAGGTTATCAGGAAAAACATGAAAAATTCAGTAGACTGCTGCTTCTGCTGATGCACTTTTTTGTTCCCCATTCAGAAATACAGAAAGCACAGAAACTGTGTTATATTTGGGCAACAATTTTTGGGCATCCTGACTAGCCTCAACAGCAACAGCACAGAGTCCTCGAGATGATAAAAAAGCTGAGGCAGCAACAGGACTCTCAGGCAGTACTTCAGAGTCGTTAGTTTGATACGCCACGACACTCCCACAGTCATGTATGGGATCACAACACATCCTGTATGGCAAATCCAACACCAAGCATGCCTACCAAGATCCAAGTTTTCATGAAAGGCAAAGAGAGGGCAGTGGAAGACTGCAATGGCTCCTGTTAGCGTTTCTGAACAAGATTATCTTAGTATACATGTACACAATCTTGGACAAGATTGGCACAAATAATATCCTTAAATATCTGTTCCACATTGACTTGTGCATAGTGGTTGATTGCTGCATATGTATTTTATATAATTCAGGATATTACTTCTGAGTACCAAACACTTCACTATCAAGAAACCTCTGATTTTTGATAACACTATTGTTTGCCTGCATGTCTGTCTCCATTGAAGTGTATCTCTCTTTTCTCCTCTCAAAGAAAAGGGTATCAAACAATCAAAAGACAAAGGAGAAGTTTCACAACAGGGAAAGATAAATGTTTTAAACATGGAGGTTGCTTCATTTCATCTCATTGTTTACAAATCTGTCTGACTAAGCATTGGTGTCAGCCACACCCCAGATGTATCTCAGTGAAGAATGGATGTTAACACAGTCAAATGGACTGCATACTGATGAGAAATAATCAGGGTATGCAAGTGGTTTGCGTACATGGAACTCCAAGTGCCAGCAGATTGAAATGAGAGCAGGGAGGCAAGAGAAGACATTTTTCCAGTTCTAAATATGAAGACAGTTCTCTCCCAGCTCAGGAGGAGGAGAAGGCTGGTAATGCATTTGTAGATCCAATGTCTCCTCTGCAGCAAAGTTTACCCCTTCTGTCAATATCCCAAAAGTTAGAGACATTCCAGCGCTAAAATGACCCTGAACGAATATTTTAGCTGGGTCAGCTGTGATACCACAGATCACTGTAAGGGATATCAGCAAGCCTCCTTCCACAGAATGAGAGTCAAAGGTTCTCTTAACTGTGCTTTTAGCAAAAATCACTGTCATCTCCTCTGTTAATGGCCCTCTTGCATTTGTGACATCAAGACTACACTTTCTCAGGAGCTGATTCTGGCAGACACATATCTGGACCAGGACAAAACTGTGGATTGTGCTGATGCCTCCTCTGATTGATGTTATCACATCCTTTAAGCCTGCAAATTCTCTGGAGGATCCAATGATGTAGACATGACAAATGGTTAACAGCAGTAATCCACCATCTCCTTCCCAGCATTTTAGCTGTGTGTGCTTGCTTGTACAACCCATATTTCAAACCAGCTTACTGTTACTCTGCAGTGACCAGAGACCTATTTTGGGCCTAATACTTTTCTCCAGCCTCAGACCTAGTAACTTTGCATATCCATCTTTCATTTTGGCATAGCTTCTCAATCTCTGCATGTCAGCAGTTCACTGTGGTGTTTCACAGAGCACAGGCACATGGAGTGTCACCCACAGGCAGCAGGGTGAGGGCTTGCCTGCCAGGTGGCACTGACAGCAGGCCCCACACACGGGCAGGAGCGGAGACGATGGTTCTGTGCCTGTGGACAAAGGCCTCTTCTCCCATCTGCGATGGCCTGGACTCTCTGATCTGTTTCTTGCAGCAAGGACTGGGCCCTTTTTCATCCTTTCCAGCAAAGGAACCACAAAATGGTATCCTATAACCCCACTGGTGATGGCTTACGTGACGAGTCTAGTAACCACCCTCTGATGAGCTCTGGATTGTCATGGAAAAGATAGAGTTCAGCAGCACATACAGATCCATGCCTAGTGCTATTCAAAGTTGGGCTACAGACCACCCAAAAATTGATGTCACTGCAAAGAGAGGAATGGCAGATTACACTCTGTGTAATAACACAGTAAAAGAGCCATAGGGAACACTGCATTTTATTGGTCAAGGTTGTGTCAGTAGAGGTTGATGGAATTTGTTGACTCTTTTGGTCTCTGAGGCTATCATAAATTGCAAAGTTTGAGAAAAGCTTTTTACTTTGTTGTTCAGCACTGACATTAAGTAAAGCCTTGGTTTTGTCGAGGAATTATGTACAAGTATATATGTCTTTTTCATCACCACTACTTTTGCTAAGTGCTGAAAGAAGTAGGCTTTTTCTGTTACTATTAAATGTGTTATTTTCCTGTCAAATTACTTTCTAGATTCATGACTCAGGTGTCATTTTAATGACACAAAGATGGTCCATTTTGAACTTCAAGTACCATTCTTCTCCCCACAGCTATAATTCTATTAAATTAAGTAGAGACTGCTTATTTTACAAATAACATCTAGAGATATCCTAGATGAAAATTGCTCTTCAATACAAAATATATTCTTTTACTTGCACCAAGGAGGAACCATCAAATACATTATTTCAATTTTTTTCATATTGCTTTACTTTCAGTGCAATGTCAAGAATACCAATGACCCTTTAGTGCATGATTAACTCTATTAAAGCATATTAATGTCATTGCAGAAATCTTGATTAATCAGTTCCCAGGAAAAAAATTCCCAAAGTAAAAATATTTTAACAAACACAAATTTTAACACACACAAATAACTCTTGCTAGCCTCAGTAATGGTTTATATCTAAATGGTGTGTGTGGATAGTTACACCTCGTTGAGTGGTTTGTAAGCTTGGCCTGAGATGTTCAGAAAGGAACTGGTTCCTACATCGAGTGAGGATAGCCAAGAAGAGTTGACAGGAACAGCTTGATAAACAAATGTGTTTATCAAGCCAGCTCTGTGCCTCTGACCACTCCACTAACCCAAAGGTTTGGCTCATAAACTTCTCTTTTCTTATAAGGCAAGAATCAAATCTCACTCCCCAGGTAAGATAGGCTGGTATTCAGAGGCACATGCTGCACAAAGTCCTGGTGGTGTGCCTTCGCAGCGGTCTCACACTTTCCTGGTAGGATCTGCAGTGCAGAGAGGACACGTCGCTGGTCAGCTTTCTCTCAGCATCCAGCTGGGTGTGCACTTCAGTTGCCGAATGGCCCTCAGCTTTTCTCTGCCTGCCCAAATACGAGTCTATTGACCACGAGGTCACAAGTCAGGCAGATGCCTGTGCAGGAGGACATGTGACACAAGCCTTCTGCAGCCAAGGACAAAACTTCAGCCAGGAAGACAACTCCTGTCTTCCCTTCCCTACTGAGTGATGCACTGCTAGGACCAGCCACAACATGGCCTCTGTCCTACTTCCTCACAGCAAACAGAGCAAGTAAGAAAATCCTATCTGGCACATCACAGTGGCCACAGATGAGGAAAGAATCTAGGCTGCTGATCTGCACATGCTTCTACTCCACCTTCAGGGCAAAAAAACAGAAATTAGTTGTGGATATCCTGCTGAGATTTCTGAGTCAAATCTCCAGTAATAGAGAGTGTACAAAGGTTTGTTTTCTGGTGCTTAGGAAAAGAGCACAAAACTGATTCTGTTGTGCTCTGGGAAGTGGTAACATGGTAAGTATGAACGGTTCTACTTCATTGGCCTCAGACACACAAAAATAGAGAGGCATAATATTCAGTAGCACTGTTGGCAAGACTGAAAAACAGGGTTGTGATGAGGCCTGATGAAATGTTGTGTTCTTCTACACATGTGCTAGCATGCAAATCTCTTGACAGCTAAGGCTGATTGCTGTAGGGAACTTTTCCTTACCCAACAGACACGACTCTCCTAAGAAACCAGACAGTTTATGTTTCATGAGCCACTGGAAGACATGGAGATGAAAAAAAAGAGAGAAGAAAGTAAGCTGGGAACCTTGAGCATTGCATGCTGAACGTCTGGCACTAGAGCACTTGCAATACTCCTAAGGACCGGTGACAATAAATAATTTTGCATTGACCTTAGTGAAGTAAGACCATCTCTGAGTTTCTATAATGAAATAATTCTTGCGATACTAGTGCTGAAACCCGAAGAAAGGCTAAGGGAATGAAATTTGTTCTCCTAATGCAGGACTTCAGATGTAGTTTAAAGAGAGCAGTGGTTAGAATTCTGGACTAATTCACAGATGTGAAGACTACAGAGGTCAGCATTCTAGTTCTTAAATACAAAAGCTTTTGTCCAAATTGTGAACACCTCTTGGTGATCCTGGAGTCTTTGAGACCAAGGAGACAGACAGTCATATATTCACCAGATATGATCAGATCCAAAGAACACACAAACAGGAGTTCTCACCATTGCACTTCATATTTTCCTTTTCTCTGTCTTTAATGACAAGAGAAATTTTCACTTTATCTGTAAGTAATATCCATGCAACATGCTGAAGAGTAAAATCTCCAGTACAAAATTGGGTGGTCTTCTCCGGCGGATTAGTCATTATGCTTTATTTCCTATTCTCATTGCCTTGCTGAATCCAAAGAAGAAGATATATCAGAAGAATTGTTTTTTAAAGGCAGAAGCTTGATCTTTAAAATATGTTTTTCCATAAGCTGTGGAGTCTCTTTGCATAAGAGGAGCACGAACTGTCCTCCCCTGCAGTCTGTTGTAGACCAGGTAGATTTTCACACAAGAGAATTGTTCCACAGAGTTGAACAACATACCCACTTCAGCTTGTTGCATGCTTTAAATACAGATAACACTATAAACACAGGGAAAAACAGGCTTTATTTTCGAAGTCAGTGTTTCTTTAACAGAGATTGTGATGGACAATGAAACCCCAGAACGTTCAAGCCGACCATCTAAATTCTGTACTGCTTTAAATCTTACACATATTACCCAGGGAAAA
>VZRQ01009262.1:54772-83839 GCA_013397975.1 Machaerirhynchus nigripectus | reverse complement strand
TTACAAATATATCCCAGGGAAAAAAAAAAAAAAAAAAGGTCTTTGGAGATATTAATTACTCAGTTATTGTTCAACTTATATTAATTGTCAATTAACATTTGTTTTTCTTGCATTCATAATACAAATCTCAGAAGAAATGCAGAACCTATCTACAGTAGAAGTTTTCAACTACTTTACTACAGTCCTACAAAAAGCAAGTTGTAAATAATAAAAGGTTTNCGAAGTTCTCCTTGTAAAACGTATGTGTTGCTTATAAGAATTCACAATCATTTGCTCCAATATCTTAACAAAACCAAATTCTGTAACTGAGACAACCGCTGGTAGGATTGCATTGTTTGCCCCTAATAGATATGGGGCACAGAAAGGAT
Source organism: Machaerirhynchus nigripectus (assembly GCA_013397975.1). Classification (NCBI taxonomy): domain Eukaryota; kingdom Metazoa; phylum Chordata; class Aves; order Passeriformes; family Dicruridae; genus Machaerirhynchus; species Machaerirhynchus nigripectus. The sequence goes on along the minus strand of VZRQ01009262.1, from coordinate 83,471 downwards.
TGCTATTATTTCCAGCAGAATGTTAAAGAAGTCTATTTAAAAGTAATTGCAAAATGAGCAGAAGTAAAGTGGGTGGGAGGACCTGGGAATGAACTCACAGAGTCCACAGGTGCCAAGGAGAGGGACTTCAACCTCAATTATGAACAAAAATAGCAGACCAATCAAGAGGAGAATTTCAAAGGCACAATCAATAGTGAGTCTGGAGGTTTAGACTGTATTGATTTTTTGATACACTCAAAGTTTGCCCTTGCAAAGCAGGCTGGCTAGCCTATGGGAAAGCTAAGAAACAGGTGGGTCTTCACCCTGCCTCTCTTTTCTCATTGTGGTGACCCAGCAATAAACTCCAAAGCTGTCTACTCATGTCAAGGTCCCAGAAGAAGCTGTAGTTGCTGACCCAGGAATCAACACTTTCAAACTTACTGCTTCGTTAATCTGCAGATGCCTATTGACCACATTTTGGAAACACAGTACTAGGAGTTCTTGGAGCAATTGAAATGGAAAGATGAGTCTGTTTTCCTGACCTCTCTACTACAGTTACCTGCCTGCATAAATATATCAGCCAAATAGAGGATGTGGCTTTGGTGTCCTTCTCAAGGCCAGTCAAGGCAGCTGGATTTTGTAATTACAGACAGTAAGGTTTCTTAGAGGTTACTCAATTCTTCTTGTTTTGATGGAAAATTCCAATCAGGATTTGCAGGCACCCCTTCAAAAATTCTTTTCTGAAATCTAGTACATTTCTTGGGAGAAAATGGCATTTTCACAGACACATTACCTCTAAAATGTCTTCTTTGGACTGGTCCGTTTATATGAGCACACTAATTTGCAGTAAACAGAATATACCTTAAGGAAACTTTAGGTTCTTATTCACCAACAGTTTGTGGGTTACTTTTTGAATTGCTAGTTCAGCTGGGCTGGAGACCAGCTGTAATCTAAATAGAGCAGTAGCCAGAGTTCCAAAAGGAAAAAATGCCATGGACATCAGTTTCAGGCATACAGAGACATTTGCAGCCTGCAAAAATAGGTAGTCCTCAGCTACACTACCCTAGGAACAGAGCAAGGACATAAGGTCCCATCTGCCCATTATGCTCTACTCTGCTGCCTGCCACATCAAGCAAAAGCAGCCTGGGATGCTCTACCATCTCCCAACATTTAATCAAGATTCTAAACCCTTATGTTTGTACTTGCTGCTGAATGTGCTTCAGGTGTATTCTCTAGCTTTGATCTTCTCTTAGGCTGAGATGGAGGACAAGAACCAAACTTCAGCAGAAGTCAAGACTGACACTGTGAATGAGACACTGACAAGAAAGAAAGATAGATTTTTTCCCTCATTCCCTTGTCTCTCTTTTTTCTACTCCCTTGACTCATCACCTGCTACTAGCAGCATGTCGTATTTACATTTTCTCTCTTGGAGGGAAGTAAAAAATACATCAGTTGGATCTTCCTTATAGATTTGGCTGCTCATCACACAAACACTGCGTATTTTCTTTCATTGCTGTCCAATAAATACTTTATGCTTTTCTGACCTAGCAAGCAATTTTCTGGAGCACACTGTAGGCAATACTAGTCAATTTTGCAATGCTACTCAATTTTGTAAAGCTGTGAAACATCTGGTATGGCTGTAATATGTTGGCAGTGCTATCCATGCTACTCGTCTCTCAATGAGAATTTTTTTTCCCTGTGTGCCAAATTGGAGCTGCTGTGAGCTTTGGGAAGACTGAAGCTTTCCCTAGCAGGTTATGAAATGAGTCATCAGTCCTGAATGAATCTTTGTATTACATGGATCACATGTTTAGTAGTCCCACTGAATACATTTTCACATCAGGAAAAAAAAGCAAGGATAACATTTTGTTGATTCTGTTCGCCATAGAAGTGATTTTGCTTGGCTTGAGCCTCACCTCTAGTCCTCCCTTCTCCCTGGATAGATACCATTCCTTCCTGGCAGAAAGAATGAATCTAAGTTACTGTCTGTGATACATGTAAAGCCATACCTCTTCTGTCACGTCTGAGGCACTTAGCCTCTTAAGATCTTATGATCCCTGTGCTTCACACAGCCAGACCCCACACACAAGCAGCACCGTGGTTTCTCCCTTGCATTCCAAGTTTCTGCATCAAGTGAGAGATAAGGATGTGGGCAGCAACATCCAGTCACAGAATACAGAGAAATCTGAGACTGCAAACCATTAGGGATGGTGTCTGCTTGGTTTCCTGTGACAGTGTCACTGTTGGGTGTCAGGAAAAAAAGCCTTTCTTCAGGCCTCTTGAGAGCCTACCTAATCTTTCCAGCAGCTCAAAGCCTGCGAACATAAAAGAAGCCTGGGCTTTCAGCAGTGTGAGGAGCCAGAAGATAGCAACCTTGTCACCTTCAACAGAATACCACACCTGAGAAGGATTTACAAAGCTAGCAAAAGCTTTGAGTAAAACCAGCTCAATGAGAACAAGGTGTAGAATTCAGCTTTAGAACATATCCAGAACTGTGCAAAACTTCCTTCTACATATGGCAAGGAGCATAGCACTTCCCAGAGTCCATTGACATTCCTAGAAAACTGGTTGAAGTCAGAATGCTCTGCCTTTAGTGACGTCCCATGCACACCACAATAATGCTGCTGCAGCCAGGGGAGGCACTCCTTTCTCATTTAGTAGGTGGAAGTCTATCTCTGCTTCCGCTTTTGCTGCTCTGCAAAGAACAGCAGCAGATTCATGAAGTCTTCTGCTCTTTCCTGTTCACCACCAAGCAGATCTTGGGCAGGCAGAGCACATATGAGAAAGCGAGTTTATTTAAGTACCACCTCAGCTAATACTTGATGCTCTAAAGCCCAGTAATGTCTGGATCCACACAACTCAGTGCTGAATAGCAAAGGCTTAAAGAGGAGGGAAAAAGCATAGGGACAAAGATCATCACTTTCTTTTCCATCGCAACCTGGTAGGGAAAAGCTTACCTTTTGAATCCAGTGAGCTGTTTCTCCGTCATATTACCCTGTCTCTGTCACTAGTAACATACAGGTGTTTTCAGTGCTGCTGGAGAAGCTGAGACTGACAGGAGATGACAGGAGGACCATGTGTCTCTCACTGTCTAATCAGTAAGAGGAAAGTTAGCACATGTCACCTGATCCCAACTGCCCTTATAACCTTTGATTTGCTGAGACCTGTGACTTTGACTTTGGTTCTGTGGTTTCATCAGACAAATGATTTAATTTCTCCTGCTCTAGAAGTGGGGCTGGGATGCGGGAATATGACATCCTTGAGGAAAGGTGGTAGCTCAGACCTAGATTTTAAAGTCAACGCTGCATCATCCTACTTCTTGTGCTTCAGTAACATCACTATCCCTGAAATGCACAGCACCCAGCCGCTGAGCCAGGCTCCAGACAAAGGAGAAAACATCCCCAGTATGAAGCATCAGGCATTTTATCCTGCTCTTCTAGAGCCTTAGCTATATCCTAGGCCACAAAAAATAATCTGCAGTAAAGATCATGTCCCAGCAGTCTGCTCTGCTTTACTGCCGATTTCCACCCAGGCAGTTTTCATTAACACTGCTCTGCTGCCTACACAGGTGCTCACTGCCCATCCAACAAGCTCAGACACAAGCAGGCCAGCTCCACTGTCAAACATGTGGCCAGGTTCTCCTCTGCTCAGTCTGAGCCTGTTTACACCAGTATCTGGCCAGTTGCAGTCATAACCTGTGTGCCTCGAGTCACTCAACAGCCACCACACAGAAAATTACAGACCAAAAGCACAGTCTTTAGGTATAAATCATTGGCCTTTTCCCAAATGCTTCCCACCTGCTTCTTATCAGGCCCAAGCCAAATCAACAAACAGATACCAAGGCTACCCCAGTCCTGTTATAAAGCTCTCTCCATGCCACAGAGATGCTTTTGGTGTTTCTAACATTAGCTATCACCAGAGCACAATGTTTATGTGTAGCACCCCAGGCAATGCTATGGTTGCAGCCATCTCTGAAAGGATTCTGCAGGCTTACTTTAGTTCTCTCCCCCAGCTGTAGACCTACTAACATGCAGTTTCAGCCTTCACACCTGTGTGTTAGTATGCTCCTGTGGAGTCAAAGCAAAAGAGGAAAGTAGATGTTAAACCATCAATACCCAGAGCTCAGCTTAACTTGAATTCAGATGTAAGCAATGACATTTTAGGCTGAAAAAATTGATCCATAGGCTTTTCCTGAATACATCACATCATTTTCTAGCTCAAGAAAATTGCATTAACTCTTATTTGCAACATGTAGAAGACTGCTAACAAGAGCTTATTGTGAATTCAGTTGCCAAGACCAAGGAAAAAACGTAAGAGGATAGGTCTGCAAGTATGAAGTTTAGTACAAGTCTGTGTGGCATTTATGGACAAATCCCCTGCAATTCGAAAGTGTTTTTTAAATTGGAGTTGGATTCACACTGTTCTTTGCATTTTAAAACAGACTTTTCCAAGGCATTTTCTTAAACCATAGTTTGTATTTAATCCTGAAAGGCACCTCTTTATTCCTAAAAAAATCTTTTTTAAATAAATGCCATGGGCAATTCAATCTGAATTTTCAACTCTCATTTTACTTATCAAAAAGTAATATGATGTGAAAATGTGAAACACTTACCTGGATTTCTCCCACCCAGCAATTCTGTTTCCATTTCCTCATCATTTTACTCAGCTGGAGCTTTCAACTTTCTTCTGGGGAGATAAAAGATCACCTTGGTTCCTGCAGCTACTTGTATTGACTGTTGTTTGCTAGCAGGCAGAAAAACAGAAGGGCAGTCAGAAAAATAGGTTTCCCCTCATCAGTCTAACCCCACAAGTCTTAGCTCTGCTGGCAACTCGCTTACTTCCAGAAAGGAATTAAGTGTTTCTAACAATTGCATAAATAACAGAAAGCTGCAAGATAAGAGCCACATCCTCCGCACTAGTCTTGCAGGGATAATTCAGCAGGAAGTGGATACTCCCTCTATCACTCCTAGCAAGGAAAGGGGGCTCACTGGAGGAGTTCATTGCAGATGCGGAGCAAATCCCAGCTCACCCCTCAAACCACAAGGCTTTTATGCAGATGGGGGCTGTCCTTAAGCTTTCAGAAACATCAAGGTTTTTGGAGTTAGCAAGGAGAAGGATCTGCCTCCCAGCATTGGGTAGTGGGTGTGAAAAATTAGTTAAATGTACAGTAAAGGGATTTTATTGAAGAATAGCTGTAAAAAAAGTCAGGTGTTTGTCTAAAGGAAAGAAGTACCTGAAGAAGGAGTAAATATTTGTCTTCTTATATCTCTCTTCCTCTGTCTAGGCTTTTATCTTACATAAATGAGCACTGTGTACATAAAATACCTTGTGAACAATGTTTATAAACCTCATTTGTGTAGGGATAGGGCAGGTAGGAATGCCAAGATCAGTCTTCATGTCTGTCAGCACCACAGGTGCAGCCCTCTGCTTCTGATGGTGCGCAGCATGACCAGCATCTGCTTCTGAAAACTGCAGCTCTTCACCGGGTCACCTCAGAATGATATGTGGCATCAGCTAGTGGCATCAGAGAATCAAAGCAGGATTTTAAATGCCTCAATTTTCCCATCCCTTGACATAAAGGCATACCTAATAAATGAATGACAGGGTGTGAAGCAGTAGAAATATCCAATACGATAGGCTTCCTTCTGTGGTAAACTTCCTTATCTACATTTAAAAATGGTAATTGACTACCCTCAGTGCAACTACAGGAGAATGAAATACCATTAACCTTTCCATGACTGGTTTTCTTTATCCTCACAGCTGTTTCACCATTCTGGAACAAATAATGACATTCTTTAAGAAGGACTTTTAGAACACGTAGCATTAAAAGAGTAAGAATTTGTTCTGGTGTCTATGGAAAACAGGATAAAGAAACATTTCGTGTAGCATATAATTTTGCATGTATTGAGTTGGGTTTATCCAAAATAAAACCCTCTTGAAATGTTACTTTAGTGTCTTGAAATTATTTTTTTTTCCAAGTGGTTATAAAGAGAAAGAGCATTATATAATCCTGCATGAAATGCAGACATTCAAAATCCCTCCCACCAGAAAGTTGATTATTCTAAACTGTTCTCATCTTCTAAAAATAGCTAAGTCTTTTACAGTGTTTCTTTGCCTATCAATCTCAAAGAACATCTGTAAGCATGAGACCTTATTCTCAGCCAGGTGACATTTGTCAGCTCATTGAATGTAATGCAATAACTTCTGAGTGACAGCTGCAGGAGTTTACTGAATTGTCTATGTAAAGAGCAGTAAGCACCTTATCATCTGCTCTCCTGATTGAGGCATCACAGGACCTCTCCCTAGTAAGAAGTAATTCATCAAGATCTAAGCCATCAACAGAAAAAACACAGTACAAACATCTGAGTGCTGAGAAGCACCCATCCCAGTGTCTCTGAGAGCTTTAACTAGATGTTTTATACAGCAGAGATCTCCCCCAAGAAACGTGCCACAAGAATTTACACATTCTTTGCACAAAAATTTCAGGCAATTCTTCCTGCTAGTTACTTCCAGCAATTATGTAAATACATAGGGACACAGATATAAAAAGAAGAACATGTGATGTCAGCTTCCTGTATATTTAGAGTTTCACTTTTCAGCTAAAGGAAGGAGAGGTAAACAAGTCCAGCAGAAACAACCAAGGGATCACCAAGTGTTATATACCAAATATAATGAGCACAGCACAACACAGTTGAGGCAGCTATATGTTTGAAAAGACAAGCCATCCAAATGGAAAACATAATCTATTTAAATTCTCTTTAACTACCTTTGCTTCTGTTTTCCTCTGTTAAATCAAGTCATGGTTTGGAGCTTTAACGAAGAAGGGTTTAATAAGCCTGTTTCTGATGTAGGGAGTAGGTTGAAGTAATGATAGCAGACTGGAAAGATATCTTCTGTTGCCTAGCATTGTTGTGCCAAATATAGACACCATGTGTTATATTCCAGCCCAAGTGATCCCAAAGCATCTGCTTTCGTAAAGTCCCTTTTGCTTTGGGAAGGCAACATCTAAACACACAGCCAACTGAGAGAGAATAGAATTTCAATTCCATTGAATATAGTGAATAACTGCCTACCTAAATCATTGTTCTCCAAAAGAAGTCTGTCCAGAAAAGGAGGTGTACACGTTGTTGGAAAGTTTAAAAAAAAAAAAATTGTAAATTATTTTTGTTTTTCAAAATAAAAAAAACCTACATTTATTTTTAAAAGTCAGAAACAAAATGTCACTTCGTTTTTCTCTCAAACATAAAATAAATAACAGCTTGGTAATCAGCTCTCAGAGGATGAAAACATTTGCACTGCAATGTTTACTAGCATAGACAGTGAAATCTTCGTTTAGCTGCTAATGTAGGAACAGTTTGCTCCTGGAAAGTTCGAAGAGCGTAACAGTCAAGCAGGAGGTGGTAGTTTGTTTCTGAACCCATAACGAAGCATTCACCACACATATAAACAAGGTTAGAAAGATACTGGAGGCTATCTGTCCCTCAGTAACTGTCCCCTGATTTTGAAAAACACCAGGTCCATACGTACATTACCATCAGTCTGTCCACAATCTTCAAAGGATAAAGTGCTATTGTGATTCAAAACAGAGCGCAATAGAACACAAAACAGCGTTATTTTTTCTTTAGTAGTTCACAAGACAGATTGCCAGTTATTGACCCACAGCAGGTTTTTACAGTTGTCTTTGATACTTTTCCGTGCAAAAGATACTTTAGGGTACATTTAGAAAACTGACATCTCTGTCTTTCCTTGTATTGTATCTAATTGACAAAGCCTAGATGCTGAGCATGATTGTGACCAGAAATAATCTAATTTAATAGGAGAAGGCTGGGATAGGCTTAATACCATACTTGTAAACATTTACAAAATCTACAGAGATTCTCATTTTTGATGGAACAAAGTTCAGATCAACTCCCTGGTAGCTTCTGGGGTGGAACAGAAGAGGGAGAGAAGGCAAAACCAAAACTGAGATCCCCTTATAACTGAAAACACATTAAAACAAACAAAAAGCTTGTTTGTTTTAAAAATGCTTATGAAATCCTCATTTGATGCACAAATCCAAATTCAGAATCCTCCCAAGCTATTCCAAAATGGAGTTGATTTTTCCACCCCCATCTGATCTACAATGAGTCAATCACAGCATCAGGAAACTTCCTAGGTTTTATAGCTACCTTGTAACACAGACATCTCTCTGGCTTGTTACATTTGAAATTCAGGGTGAATTTTGTGTCTCTAAAAAAATTCTGAGTTTTAGTTCCCAGGCAGCACAAGTTGATAAAAACTGTCATGTAGGTACACTGATTTTTCCCCACAGAATAGCTGATCCTTACCTTCTACCACTGCCATATGCAGCAGAGCAGAGAAGTCAAAATACCCCAAACATTCTCACGTCCTTTCCGTGATCGGCTTTTGATGCAACAATATAGACAGGTACAGAACAAACGCGGCCCTGCTACTCCAGACTTTTTCAAATGCATCCACAGAGATCAGAGGATTTAGTACTGCTTTATTAAGAACTAATCACATCCTCTTACCACTGAAGGAGGCAATAGCTAATAACATTCCTGCATCTCATGACGCATCTTCTTGAGTCAGGTACAAGGTATCCTTTGGTTGCCACAAGAGTCCAGCATTGTTTCCACGCTTTCATCTGACTGTACAGGGCAATAGCCTGGGCTCCAGGAGACTGCAGGGCAGATCTGTCCTGCTGGTGACCTCACAGGAGTCACTTACTCTGTGCTGCTATTTCACCACAGTGACACGGCAATAAAGGAGTCCCGTGTTTTTTTAAAATTGTGTTTAGATTTAGAGTCACAGAGTTCTATTCAGGGCATAGGGATTGTTCTCATTCATACACCAGGCTTGGACTCTGAAGTGGTAAACAAGCGTCACAGCAGAGGTAAAAACATTTCCTGCTCTCTTTTGGCTCTCCTTCTGGTGGGTTTTATCTTGTAATCGTAAAAAACGGGGAATAAGACTACAAGGTACCATTTTTAATGTTTAATCATAATTATTACAAGAAAAGTTAGATTACACCTGGACAAAGGACACAAAACATTTGTTCTTGCTAGTATGATGAAACGTGAAAATTCTAGTTCTGTATTTAAAAGATGGAACCTATTTCAGGATGAGATAAGAATTAGCATGATCAAGAGCATTAATAGGACACACATTTCAGATTTATCATTCATGCAGATACCTTCAGGGCAGCTGGGAGCTGGTATTTCCTGAGATATTTTAAGAGACCATGAAAGCATATTGTTTTTCTTGCTGTGACAACAAAGCACTTTTCACAGGCTTAATTTGATCTGGAAGCAGGGGGAAAAGAACCACAATCTAATAGCTAAGCCTGGAATCATTTTTTGTAAAGGTGTAGGACCCAGTAAGTCCCCAGTGATAGCAGCTGAATGCAAGTGACATTCTTGCCTGGTCTGGCTGCTGGTCTGGGAGTTTGGGTATCCAGTTTGGTTGACCTCAGTTTTTGGTGCTGGCTATTCTCAGACCAGTGACCTAACCAAGCATCCCCCTATGCAGCAATCAATCCATCAGAGGGCAGTAAGAACAAAAAAAGAGTTGTACTACCAGATTTATCAAAAGCTCCATCATTTATACCACCAGGAAAAACATTATTTCCTGGTTGCAACAGTCTTTTTAAAAATAAGCTCTGGTGACCATTTTCTCAAAAATAACAGAAAATGAGGTAATCAATGAGACAGAAAAAGAGTGGGAAATCCTGCTCTGAGAAGCTCTAAACACTACAGTTACTCCTATGGGAGACTATATCAGTAGGAAATCAGTTTGTTTACTCAGGAAAACCTGCTGAGATTAATTACAAGTGGAAGTGTGATATAACCTGTTGTATTTCAGATCACGTCCCCAGAAAAGATGCGTGCCTTCCCTAACCAGTAATTCTGTATGTTGTGTGTGGTAGAGGCACCAATCACATTAATGGGGTTTATTCATGTGATTTCCTAGCATGGGAAATAGCCTGGGATCACAGTATGACATCCAATTTCTTGGCTAGAGAGGTGAGATTTCATAGAGGAGCACAGCAGCAACATGAAAATCTGTAGTTGCTTCACCAGTATCTCAGCATATCCTTGATCTTCCTTGCTAGAATGCTGGGATGAATGCCAGGGACTTTGGCAAAAGCAGTGTGAGTATGACCAACAGACCAAAGCATCAAGGCTAAACCCTGAACATGTTGCTTGCAAAGTAATCCCACTGATAGAGGGAACGTGCTTACCCAGAAGAAGCACTTCTTTACTGGAAACCTCTGTAGTTTTGACTTGACATCCAAAAAGGCAGAGGAAAGTCTTTCATCTTCATTCAAAAACTGAAATCTTTTCAGACTTGCCGTTGTTGAGCTACCATTACAACAACAGTGGCATGATATAAAAATATATGCACTTTATTTTCAATGAAGAATATCTCAGGAACACTTCAGGATATTAAATGGCATTCCAAATCTTGCTGAACAAAGCATTGCTCTGACTTCTTTGGAAAAAACTGTTTTCCTCAGGAATCTCACACCTTAATTCCAACCATAGACTCAACCCCCTAGGTATTTCAAACATCTCCCGTGACATCATAGGTGTATTTTTTCCTACCGCTATTAACAAAAGGAACAGAACCAGCAAACATGAAGAATTTTCTCCCCAAATTTCAGTTGCCTCTCAGCTCGAGTCCTCTGCCTCTCATCACACTCTATTAAAAGGTGGTTATTTCCAGTTCTCAGATAATAATTTTGTAAGGACAATACTCTACTTGCTCTTTGGGTTTGGGGCTTTTTTATTCCCTTAGGAGATACCCATGCTATGCTACGGCTCCCTATTTTCCTTCTAAGCAGCAAATTTATGCTCTGTGGCAAGAGGTGGCTTGAGATGAGCTGACACCCCTGGAGACTGAAAGCTTTCGCATCTTCCCAGGCTACACTGCACCTTACTGCCTGGAGCTGCTGGCAGTGAATCTGACATACCGTGTAACCACCACTTGGGGGAGAGGAAATCACACTGTCTATAAGAGAAAAGCCAGCTGGCTGGCTGGCTATGGAGTCGTGGACACTGGCCCTCAGCAGGCAAGCTGTCCTACTGTTAGAACACCGAAATTTAAGGGGAAACACTCTTTCTGCATCCTGGAAAATTTAATTCTTAAATTTTTGATAGCTCTTCAGAGTCATCCGTCTTGAAGGCATTCTGGAAAGTCGCTGAATAGAAGAAAGACTAAAGACATGGTACTGGTCTGCTCACATTTCACTTTTACCTGTTAGATTTCCTTCCTTTAGGATTCACTTCTGCTGTTTGTATTATTCAAATAGATATGAGTGGTTATTTTGACAGACCTTTCATGGGAACATTTTACTGCAGATTTCCTTCCCTGTTTTATATTAGAACCCTCCATATTCTACAATGAAAGGTTTGAAAGCTACAACTCTACAGCAACAGCTTCCTCAGACAAAACAGAAAAACAAGTGAAGTAAGAGAGAAAGTAATTTCCCACAGTTGTGCTCGAGGTATGGAGTGCAGCTCAGACCCTTCCAGCCTCATATGACCTTGCCAGACTGCTTGCGTTCTCCACTGGAAAACAGACTGAGCAGAAAGCTAAAGATCTAATGCTTTACAGGAATATAACTGAGAAAGAAAACAAACACCTGCTGCAATCAAGGGGAGCTTCTCCAACTACTTCAGTGAGCTTTGAGGAGGGTTAGGCCAAGAGGACAAGGAGTAGAAACTGAGGCACAGAAAGTTCCACACAAATATGAGGAAGAAGGAATAAGGAAGAACTTCTCTGTTGTGCAGGTGACCATGCACTGGTTGCCCAGAGAGGTTGTGCAGTCTCCCTCACTGGAGATATTCAAGGACTGTCTGGATGAAATCCTGTGCCAAGTGCTCTAGGGTGACCCTGCTTAAGCAGGGAGGTTGGACCAGATGACCCCCTGTGGTCCCTTCCAACCTGACCCATTCTGTAGTTCTGCTAGCTCAAAGTGAAAGATCTGCTGTATTCCCTCTGGCACCAGGAAAGAAACACACAATCTGCTGCTTCCTAAACCCTCATTTTCTGCACTACATGGGCTTACTATGTTTACACTTTTGCTGTCTCAGAAATGTCAAGCTCATCAAGAATTTGTAAAGCCTCATCACCTGGATGTGTGTGATCACATGGGAAACTCAGCTCACCCAGCTCAACAGCAGGCACGAAATACAACTCAGAAGCCAGCCAGCTTCACACTGCTGATAATGATGTCTACGTTGGCTGGACTTGATGATCTCAAAGGTCTTTTCCAACCTAGCAGATTCTGTTATTCTGCGACTGAGTCTTAAAGCCTCTGCACTGACATTTGAATCCTATAATTAAACATGTGTCAGTGTCTATGTGAGGGTCTGCAGGGCACCACTGGGCCTGCCTGATGTTTCCTTGCCCCCCAGGGCTCCTCGTGCCTGCCCATGGGTGCTGATGGTGTTGTTCTTCTCAGGACCCAGCCCCAGAGCCCCTGAGATCCCTCAGCCCCCACCATGCCCAGACACTCTGCACAGTTAGGCAGGATGGCTGTCCACTTGCTCTACTGGGCTGGCACTTGTAACACCTGCATTCTGTGCTGACTCAGCTCCTGGGCAGCCTGTGGTATGCCCCCACATCTACACGGAGGAAAACAGCCTGGCCACCTAGTCTCCCCTCCAAAATGTTCAGAGTTTTCTGCTCGGAGAAGACAGGCATTAATTATTACCAGCTCTCTCCTCTGGAGCAGACAGAACAAACTGCTCTTATTTTGCAACTGTGAGTCACCCCTTTGGATGGTGGAGAAGGGAAGACAGGGGTGATGATGTAATCCCTAACTCTTTTGGGTTCCCCATCTGCCGAGGAGGAAAAAGCAGACTGTACTGCCAGGCAAAGCTTACAGACCATTTGTTCAGGAAGGTATCACGAGGGCAATGGGCACAGATCTGTGGCTGAGCAGCCAAAAAGGTAGAAGGCAGATAAGCACTGGGAGAGCAGACAGACCTAGAGCTCTCCCATGCAGAGCTGGAGATACAAGCGCAATCTCTGCCTGCCTAGGGTAAGGCACTCAAGCGTCACCCCAACTCTCCTTTCTCACCAGTTTCTTTGGCTGTGGAAAGGACATAAATAAACATGGGGTTCATTCTTTCCTAAAAATCCTTTCAAGGGGCATCTTATCTTTCAGACACAGAGAAGAAAAAAGGTAACTGTAAAGAGATGTACCTTTACTATCTTCATAAGCTGTGTTTAAAGGCCCAAGTCCCTTGGACATCCCACTCCAATTACTGGCGACTAAAGGTCAGCATCCATTAAGTATATCATGCTTTTCCCAGCATGTGTCTCTAGATACAGTCTTCTGTACACCCATGGGATGAGAAGGCAGTCTGCCCAAGGAACTCAGGGATTTCTTCGAAGTTCTTGCCATTCCTGGTCCAGTGCCCTAACTTAACTAACATCTTTGGCTAGGAAGATGATGGTGAAATCAGAAGAACAAAAGAAATCACTCTTCCGATCGACTTGGATTTCTCTTCCAAAATAATAAATCTGTACTTGCAACAGAACCCTATGAGTTTACACATTCAATAGATAACTGAAGTAAATAATTATTTGAACTTTTAAAAGTAATTTATTTAAATAGCCCATCTATTGAAAGAGCCCATCTGTTATTTAAATTATCCTCAACCATTTGTTATTATGAAAAAAACTGAACATATGTGGCTTTAATCTTTGTTTGGGATTTAATCAACCCTCCCAACCTTGCCAAGAGCATTTAAAATAAAACCTCTTTTTGTAAATCAGAGATTTTAATGAAGCATTACTAGCTGCCAGTATATTCTTTTAATAACCAGAGACAGGGTTCTGTCTCATGACTTGAGAAAAGCTAGACAAAAATTGGTCTAACTTACTCTTTGAAGCAACCCTGAAATATCTTCAGAATCTGCTAAGCATGTCTGAGTTCTTTTCAGGAAGATGCCAAGGTAATCTATATAGTGAAAAGAGTAATGAAACTGACAGATCAAAATAAAAGTTGGAGAAAAAATCATCCCTTAATGCTGTCATTGTCCCAGGCCGTGACCCTCAACATTACTTACCAGGATAATAGGCCATTCATTGGAAACCCTTTCCCCTCACCCACGTTTCAGTGCCAGGCATGGGAAGCAGACAGTCCTCCTCTGAGAGACAGCATAACGCTGCAGGTGACACAAGGGTACCTAATTTTATACTTCTACCTTGTTTCCCAGGCAAAACATCCCATATCAGAGCTTCACTGGCCAGGTGGTCGGCTCTTTCCACATCGTGTCACCAGGCAACACTCTGAAATGCTTTTTGCTGCTGTCTTTCATGAGGGGATCTCCACTCCTATGACTTCTGTCCAGACCTAGGAACACATTATGCTGTACAGCTTGATGTGTCCTGCCAACCTGTTCTCTGGTGCTGGCACTTCCACTTACCTTTCCTTCTACCTACCTGACTCTGCTCACATTGAAAGAGACTCTCAGGTCCAAACGCTGTCATGCATCCGTGAGTCCAAGTGGTGGATCTGCATTCAAGACTTGGAAGACATTTTACTACGGTACATTCACAGTGCTCTTAACCCTTTCCAAACTTTGTAAATGTCAGTATCAGCATAGTTTTATTCTCATTCTCAAAAGGCTTGAGGAATCCAAGTGACTCCCCTCTCCCTTTGTATATTGGGAAAAATCATGGGAATATATTTTATGAGATCAGTGAGCCAAAGAAAGTTGTGTGAACCTCTCAGTTCATGGGTCCCCTACAGGGCTTGAGTTTTCTGCATACTTCTTTAGAAGGTTTAACACTGTTGTTTCTGCTTGTTGCTGCCCTTCTGCTACTATTGCATTTCCCCACCCATTCTGAACCTTAGAGTTCTCTTTTGCACAGTAAGTCAGCCTCTCAGCAGAGTTCCAGAAGTGGGAGGTCTAGGTACATTTTGGAACACGGGGTAGTGTGTACCAAGGTCTACCAAAAAGCCATGCTTCGGTATGCTACCTGCTGGGACACTGTTACCTTAATACACTGTAAAGTGAACAGTGCCTAGTGTCGATAATATACCATAAAATGCCAATCTTCAGACACTTTGGGTGTCTTTAACTCACCCTTAAGGGCCCAGGAGACATGACAAAAGGGCTATGGGCAACAGCCATCTTTCTAGATCTTCGAGGACAAGTTGGATACACATGTCCCTCTAAAGCACCACTAGGTGCCTGTTTTGAAGGGACAGAACCCAATACACACAGATCCAAAGCCCTGTTTGTTCAGTGAGATGTGATTCAAGTCCCAGTCCTGAGTGCTAGGATCAAATTTAGCCAAGAATGCTGTACTGTGGCCTTTCCTCATCCGCCTCATCTAGACAAGATGAAATCCTGTATTGTCTCCTTTCTATTATTAAACCACAAGAACCCCCATGTGAGTCACTCCTGAACAAACCTTCCTGGTATCCCTGCTGTCTGTTTGCACCCACCTTGATGCGAGAATGGCTGCACTAGCTCCCAATTCCTGAATATTCTCTGCTGATGCACCAAGCCTTCTTAGTGCTTGGTTATTCAAGGCCTATTCAAATACCATCATACTTTATGCCACTTGACTTATCTCTTTTTCTTCTGACATACTTTCAGTCTGTTTTTCATCCTCTTCATTTTCTTCATTGTCAAGCTAAGAGTGCCTTTTGACCACACTGGTTACAGGCATCTCAAATAATCCCTTCTTTTCTGCTATTCTGCATCTCTCATGCACCTTTGTTCAGAAAGGCTGTGCTAGACACACACTGACAATTCCACTATCTCTGTGTCCTGTTCTGCACAGTAGCTGAAAGGACTTACTCTTCTGTAAGAACAGAAGAGTAGGTCAGGCCCTATAGGTTACTGTCCTTCAGTACTTCCCCAGCTTCCAACTGTTTATAGGCCAGACAAATCACAAACTGCAGCACATGACTATTTAATAACCTTCTAAAGATTTGTCTTCCTTGAACTGCCCAGTATCCTTCTTGAAACCCCATACATTTCCAGATTCCTTGACATCCTACAGAATGGATTTCCACACCCAGCTGCAAAGTAAATGGAGAACCATCTGCTTAATTTGTATTAGAGCTGCTAGCAAATACTTTCATATCATTACCCTGGATTCTGCGCTGGAAAAGAGCTAGTACTCAGCTAGTAAGCAGTCAACTCCTATTCATCTTCTGTAGGCAACCATCCACTGCTTCCCCCTCATTTCATCTAGTATTTCAAGAGTATCTTAGTACAATTTTCATTTAGCTTGGATCATAGCAGTTTCTGTGGTTTTACTATTTTTCCGCACTTCTTGTCAGTATCTGTGAAGTACACACGAAGCAGCATGCATAGAATCAGCGCAAAAATGTAAAATTAATAGGATGGAACTGTTGTCAATAACCTGAACCATGCTAACACACAAATACAATCTTCAGCCTGAGATGCTGCGAATGCAAAGAGGAGCAGAAAATATTAGGACTTTTCTTTCTGCACGGCTGTTCCAGGCTGTGGGTGGACAGTCTGAATTCTGATTTCTGATTCCCTGAAATCTCAATTCCCTGTGATCAATGCCACATGTCATCTATAGGTAGTACCAAAACCGGGGCCAGCCCTCGTCTACTGCTGGAAACGGGCATGCCTGAAGTGCCTAAGTGTGCCTTCATCCCTAAGCATCTTGTGAAGCGCTACCAAAGACGAACGGGTTTCTGCCTGCCACACCACAGACAATATTAGTGAAACACAGAAAATGAAATTTGGTGAGAAATTTTCTGAAGTAGGCAGAAGGCAACAGGCATTGAAAGCAAAGCACCTTCAGTTGCCTGACAATTTGCCTGAGAGATCCTCCAAAAGGACTTGTTTAGCATGGGGGCAGCCAGAATACTTGAACTATTTTCCTATACCTATAGGTCTTTTCCCTACATATGCACTGGCTTTCATGAGAAAAGTGAAAGGCAGTGATGGTCACTCTCTAAACTATTTTTGAACTCATTTATAGGATTTAAGTTCTAACTCCCACCAAGATACCACACTGGTAATTTTAATATACTGCTTAGGAAGTTGCTTAAATGACATTTATTTCCAATGAAAAGACACAGTTACATCCTCATTACAACCATGCTCTTCAAGCTATTAATAGTTACCAAAGAGGTAGAGCATGTAGTTATAGAAAACCTTTCAAAGCTGAGGAAATAATGTAACTTTTATTCAGCAATAAAATTAATGGAATTATAAAATTAGACTTGTGCATAATTCAGGTTATTCCTAATATAACTTGGTCATTTTTAGCCACCTGTGAAAAGAGAGGGCTGCAGCTTAATTGGAAAAGCTTCTCCTTTTATTTTTCTCTTTGTGTATTTGCAGTGTCTGCTGATGTGCTCTTCTAACCAGAGATTAAACCTACTTTTAGTCATGGCAAAATACAAAAGTATGAAATTACTACTTGTTTTAGGTTTGATGTCATACCAGAAAATTCCCTTCTCATGGCCATAAGGAAGAGAGTGGGAAGAGAACAATTCTTCAGTGACCAAGCTGATATCCTCAACTGGAGAAAAATCTGCCCAGACTTTCCAAGAACAGAGATGTTTATTATTAAGTGGGAAAGGGAGCACAAGAAGGGGCACCCAGAGAAAGGAGCTTGGAGAGGGGGAAAGAAACCCAGGGAATGGTATTTGTAATCCCAAACAAGCACTGACTGCTCAGATTAATGCTCAGCAGCTCAAGAGGTGTTTCCCAGCTACTTTCAGGAGTGATGGGGGATGAAGACCTGCACAAGCCAAATGTTTTCATCACTGTAGCATTCATGTGTTTGGGACTCAGCACTTAAGGTCTCCTACTGACCTGGAAGCCAGCAAGGTAATACAGAAATTTAGCTGACTCCTTTTGTCTCTCAGATCTGGAGAAACAGGTTCAGATACAGAGAAAGAAAAATGCTCACCTGATGCAGTCTTGCAAAGCCAGAGTGGTGATTTGAGCTAGCACATATACTGAGGCAGCCACATGAGCCTAGCAGCTGCTAATATGCTGGGATTCGGTGTGAAGCTGTCAAAGTGCTCACAAAACTTGGCAGCTTTACTGACTGCATAACCAGCCAATGGTCAGCACCCCTTTTTTTACTGTTCCTCACAGGACCAGCAATTACTCCTCCTTTAAAGAAGGGAATTTAGTTCTAAAGCACATAGATCCTAAGTACTTTCCACACTGACAGAAGCTTGTGTTAAGAGATAGAAATTGAGCCACCCTTTCTTCCCTATTGCAATTTCTTAATCTTTTCAGCAAAATTCAACCTACTAAAAGAGATATCTAAGGTACATTTATGAGGTAGATGTCCTGATTCCTTAAGCAGACAAGAATTCACCTAGCTGTCTATCTCAACTTATTTCAGCCATGGGCAAATCCAATATATAAAATTGCTACAGGTTCCTTGAAAATAAGTAGCTTGTAAGGGAGTTGAAAATTAGAGCTCCCACTGCTTAAAAACCAGAGGCATAATTCTAGCAATTTGTTGTTCTGTGAGTCAGCCCATCAGCCTGTGTGGGTTTGCCAGCCAGCCAGGACAACAGGAGCTTCCACTGTCCCTGCTGGACAGAGAAGATCGTTCTTGCTCTCAGTGAAAACAGTAAATCACACTGGCACAGAAGGTTAGACGTCTCTCAAGTCAAAGGCCTAGAAGGGAAGGAAAGATGTGCAGCTAATTGGAAAATGACAATCAGGAACCTGAGTGCACTGATAGATCCTGCGATCTCTTGCCATCCAGATAGCAAGATGGTTTGGCGGCCTGTGTGAAAATCCAGCTCTACCATGGTACAGGCTTTTTACTTGGGACTGCTGGGTGGAAGCTGGACGAAAAGGGCTGTGAAAAGCCTCATGTTGCATTTCCAGCTACACAGCCTTAACCCCTTGTCTTGGGAACTACACTGATCCTTGTCTAAGCTACTCAGTAGGTATTCTTGTGCCCTGACCATTTATCTTGATGGCCTTGACCGTGTATCTGGCTGGAATTCTGTATCTGCCTAGTCACTGTGAATTTGTCTGGCCACCAATGGATTCTTGTTTGACTCTAGCTACTGCTCTCCTTCTTCAGGTGCTCCCTGTCAGGGAGATCCCTACTTGTGCTGTGCTCACCCTTAGCTCCTGAATTTTCCTTTCCTTGTGAAACCATCCCCCTCTTACTGCTCTTTGGACAACAAGAGCAAGAGGCATCATGAAAACTTCCCCTTTTCACCTCATTTATAGTTTCATTTTGCCAATTAATATTAAGGACTTATGAAAGGTGGAAATGGTGTCTCATACTCTCCTTACTTCAGTCTCCCTGGTTTTCTCACCATTTTCCTGAAGCATACAAGCCTTTTTGTGTTTACACTGTAGTAATTTTATTCACTTTAGAAAACCTTAATGTACATAGAAATACAGAACAAAATGGGGAAAACAACATTGTTTTCATGATGTTTACAGCTGAAATCACAAGTTGGGTGTTAGTGGGGTTCATTACCGAAGGGTTCTGTGAGTCCAAAAAGTTGGCATATATTTAAAGGAAGAATAGTATTTCCATGAGACTAGATGGAAAAACTCCCTGATGTTCATGGATTTTCCAGAGCAAAAAAATAGCAGGAAGATGGGAAATTCTCAAGGGAAAAATCAGATATTTGCTCAGCTTTGCTCAGCTTTGTATATGTTCAGAGCCAGGCTGCTGAGCTAGGGGGGGCCTTCATCTGAGGTAACAGCGATACGCTTATGTGCCTATATTATTATACTTAGATTTGCAACTGAGAAGTTGGTCTGCAGAGAGTAGACACATTTAGTAAAACTAAATCAATTACAGCAAAAAAATGAAAAAAACAAAACAATTTTTTGTGCTAAACCGGTGTTGCAGTGGAAAAACTCTGACTGTTTTTAACAGCTTGAAGACACATCAGAAGACAGCAACCACAGCTTAGCAACTGTGATCAGAATGCTTGTCTTTCAGCTTCCCCCTGAGGATGAAAAAGTATGTAAATAAGACCAAGTTATTAGTCATGGCTAAATTACACAAACTGTTACAAGACTACCTCATTGTCCCTTCTAGGAAGAGAGTAATTCCTGTTAAACTGAAAAACCTGTAAAAGTAGCAGGAACACAGTGGAAGGCAGAATATCACTCTGTCACCAGTTTTCCTTCTCACTGGCAAACTGAATTGTCCATTGCTGTCCTGATATAAGCCTGTGGTTCCTAAATCACTGCTCCCTGCTGTCTGTGCATCTAATAAACACCTGCAATTAAAAGCAATATGAAGATTCAAAAGAATGATAATTCAGCCTTCAATTGTCATGTAATGTCCCTTTTTCACTACTGAGTTTCATTTCTAGTGTATCCCACTCACAAAAGCTCAAAAAAACCCACAGTGGAAAAACATAGTAGTCACATAATTACTTGTGATATTCCCATGGGGGTTCATCGTAACTGTCCTTAGCAGCAGGTGGAGCATTATGCCAGGTAACCCACTAGGAATTCCTGAGTGGATGCTGATCCTGGACAAGGTAACAGCTCCCAGCTGAGTGACTGAAACTAGCAGACAGCTTGCAGAGCCTTCACTGAAGTCTCCCAGTGGCACAGCTCTGAAAATGATCAGCATATGGAAGACCAGTGTCTTCCTATGCCTCCTTTTACTCAGTGGCACAATTGCCTTCTTCATTCACTTGAAATGCCAGAAGAATGGGGCCTGAATATTCTGTCTTGGTAGGCAATGACCACATGCAGGGAGGAAGTACAGGCCAGAGACGATCAGAAATCCAGCTTCCTTAGAAACAGTAGACAATTACAGTGCAGATACATCAATCACTAGCTCAGCTCAGCTCATTCCCTCATCCCACTTGCCCCAGAAATATATGGAGTGTGACTCAGGGCACCACTTCTTCTGATTAACTGGCATTTCTGAAGATCTTCTGTGCCCATAACTGTCCAAGAGGGAAGATACAGGTTTAGTAGGTCATTTTCTGTTTGAGCTCAGTTTGGTGGAGGAGCACAGGACTTGGTCCTCAACACGGAGTCCAGCTGTTGTGTTAAGCAACATTTCTGTTTCTGGCCCTGCTTCAAGGTGACTTGAATGCCAAGCTGGGAAGGAGATCCCATGGGGACGCCTCCTTTGCCTACCTGCTCTGCCTTATCCCCATCCCCAAGATCTGCTCTGCCTTACAGAGTCCAAACAACACTAGAAAATACAGCACCCAGCCTTGATTTGGCTTGCTGTGCGATTTCAATTGCTGTGAAACACCATGAGGATTAGATCCCTGGAGAAAGCAGACACAAAACAAGATTAAATGTTTCAAGACAGGTAGCAAGACTACAAAGCACAGTTTAAACGTCTAAGAGTTTCATACGTCTTATCCTGTAGGATTCCCAGTAGGGGCTCTGTCTGCTCTGATAACGCAAAAACACCCTCAAAAAACATGCATGGGAGTAAACAAAATCGCAGTAGCAACTTCTGTGTCAATGAAGGAAAAAGAGAAAATTGTCTACAGTGCTCCCAAGCTGAGTAAGTTATCAGTTCATAACTAATACTTGCTGCTTATTGCATAAAACTGTATAGAGATCATCTCTGCTGTAGGCTCAGGAATGACACTGTGCCATGAAGAACAGCTTTGTAATGGATGGTTCTTGTTCAGCTATCATGCAGATGCATTTGCACGTGGAGGACAAAGGAGCAGAGAAGCAATTTCCATACTAAAACCCATTGTTCTCACTTGCACTTACCAGCTGAATGACTTCACTTTCCAAATTTATCTTTTTAGAAAGCAGCATGTGTATATGTGTGAGTGTGCTTGCGTGTGTTTTTGTGTGTGCATATCCCAATACACAGCTAACTGAAAAGATGCAAGAACACAAGACATGGTAGGTGGCTGGACAGATGCTCAGCTGACTTATTAGCACTCATTTCTCACAACAATTTTCAGAGCAAAGCACTTTCTTTCACATACCCCATTGTGCCAACTGCTTCTGGAAAGAGCTTTACCTCTTTGGTCATTTGAGATTACCTCAGTTGTTCAGAGCATGGTGCTGACTATGCCGAGGTTGTGGGTTAGAGCCCCATATGGGCCATTCACTTAAGAGCTGGACTCAATGATCCTTGTGGGTCCCTTCCAACTCAAAATATTCATGAGATATAACATTATTTTCTTACAAGAAAACAATTTTATTGGTAGAAGCTATTCTGATGAGAACTTCTTGCTGCTCTGCTAAAGGCTAGGCCATGCAGGTGTAGCAATCACTGTTGCCTGCAGTGGCAATGAGCTGGCTGAATTTACCCTGCAGCCAAGGGACTGTGCAGCACAACATGTGTGCTCAGGTTAGCTGTATCACTACCTCCACAACATACAGTGATCCTCTGGATCAATATTTCCTGTCCCTTGCCTCAGATACAGTGCATCTTTCTCAAAGGTTTGATGACTTACGATTGTGTTAGCAACCTGTTCAGCTGGTAGTTTTCTGACAGGCTCAGACCTCTGCCATAGCACCTCCCACACACAGCCCAGTGCAGCACTGGGCCTTGCTGCAGGTACAGCAGCTGCTCAAGCTGGCATATGGTCCCTCATGCCTTAAGGACAGGGCCAAATGGGCAGACGTGGCCTATTCCACATCACTAACTCATCCAACACAGTGCCTTTTGCAGGGTTTCCTAACATACCATCCAGTCCCTATGATCAACTCTCCAGGTGCCTTCCTAATCCTACACACTTTCCTACTCCCAGTCCATGAGTGATGGTGCACAATTAAATTGCAACATTGTATTTATTGCTCTAATCAAGCCTACCTGCCCAATATCAACTAAAGTCACATCACTGTATCTTTTGCTTATTAGACATATCCTCATTTTTAGCTTCTGTAGAGACATAAAGGTCATTCAGTTGTTCTGCATTAAAACTCCTGGAAACACCTTGACTTCTCATGTCAGATGAAAGTAAACCCATTTTCTGGGGTTCTTATCTCTTGATAGAATATTAGAGTCTAAGATTTTCTTGGTGACCGTTTTCCTTCCTTCCTTCCTTTCTTTCTTTCTTTCTTTCTTTCTTTCTTTCTTTCTTTCTTTCTTTCTTTCTTTCTTTCTTTCTTTCTTTCTTTCTTTCTTTCTTTCTTTCTTTCTTTCTTTCTTTCTTTCTTTCTTTCTTTCTTTCTTTCTTTCTTTCTTTCTTTCTTTCTTTCTTTCTTTCTTTCTTTCTTTCTTTCTTTCTTTCTTTCTTTCTTTCTTTCTTTCTTTCTTTCTTTCTTTCTTTCTTTCTTTCTTTCTTTCTTTCTTTCTTTCTTTCTTTCTTTCTTTCTTTCTTTCTTTCTTTCTTTCTTTCTTTCTTTCTTTCTTTCTTTCTTTCTTTCTTTCTTTCTNCCTGCAGCATTGTCAGGCAATGACACTTGGAAGCATCTTCCTGCCTAGTATAATCTCCAGATTTCTTTCTAGTGGGAGCTGGGGATCTAAACAGGAGTTAAACTCCTACATATAGACCTATTTATATTGTTTATAGGACTATTGCTCCCTGGCCTTGTGCTCTCTTCAAACAGCAGCCTGCAGAAACGCGCGCTTTATTAAACAAAAGCAGAAACAATAGAACTAAAGAATCTGACTTCAGACACCAAGGGATTCTTTGACAACAGGACTCTGAAGCACCTGTAAGTGGCCTTGACTACAGCATTGCACAGAAGTCTTTCTAAAAGGTCTTATCTCCTGATATTTCTTTTTGAACATAAAACTATTTTCTCATGATCTTGATTGAGATCACAAGCCAGCAGAAACACAAGCATTAAATGATTCAGAGTAGGGAAAAAACCAAAAAAAAACCCAAACAAACAAAAAAACCCCAAACAAAACCAGAAATAAAAACAAAATACTCCCTCACATGAACAACAACAACCAACACACATACAGAGAAAGTACTAATCCTGTGTGCTGCAACCTCACCACGTTAGAGCTTTACTAGACTTGGAGAAATATTTTCTAATGGCAATAACAATGAGAGTCAAACACTGCCTGCCTGGTAAAGGATGATCCCCATTAGAAAAGGTAGAAGGAGAACATTAGACAAACTATCAGCACTGCTTTAGAAAGAATCAATTCTGCTTTGAAAATCTACAGGCTAAATCAGCTCTTGTCTGAACTTACAGACCAAATATCAGTCATCCCATCCACATGCCCTGAGTCATGACTTTTGACACCATAAGGAAGACAATGAGCGGCATTTCACACTGGGATGGCTGTCCGATGAGATCTTAGTGTTTGTCAGCATGTCCCGTGTACGCACACGCAGGAGCAAAGTGCTTTCACAGCTGACCAGCCCAGACAATAAATCCCTGATACAGCCTCATCTTGTGGCGCTGCAGGATTACAGCTTGATCTGCATGGCCAGCATCAAGCCAGACATCTCAGGCTTCCCTCCACAGTGCTTCCCTTACCTTTGGGGCCTCCTGTGTGGAACTCAGGGGTCAGAGCACACAGTTGTGGTATCTCCACTGCCAGCCCTGTAGCCCGTCTCTTAGCATCCCATGCCTGTAGTCCTCCTCATCACAACATCCTCTGTCTCCATTTATCAAGGGTTCTGCTGTCATACCTAATCTGGTTTTCTGTACACTACATCATTATGCTAGAGATTAAACCACATGAAGCTAAGAAAAAGTAAAAAAAAAACCAAAAAACAACCAAATAGCATCTGGTAAATCAGAAAAATTCCTGTTACAACTGTATTAGGTGAAATAAACTGCAGGCACACCTCTTTAAGTTGAGGTGAAGTAAGCCTGACAGTAACTTATTACCAAAGGCTAGTAGCAGTGAAAATGCCAGACCATAGGACTACAGAGTAGCAGAGTACAACATAACACCTCAATATCCCTCTTTGATCAGAAGGTCATGTGTCCCAGGGGCTCATCTCAAATGATGGCCAGAAGTGTATATCTGCAGAACAGTTCAAAACTGAAGGAAATAAGAAGCCATCCCTTCCCAGAATATTCTTTCAGTCTCCTAAAATATGTGTGTCTGGGCTTCCAGCAACAAAATCTACGTTTTATTTCCAGCAATAAAATCTAAGTGTCCTAAGGCTGCTGGCATGAACATTAGGCTTCTTCTTTAAGTGGAAAGAAGATAGCTAAGGAGCAATCTCAAATTTGGTACTTATATTTCTTTCAGGAGTGGAAAATAGTAACAGCTGTGTCACTTTTCCTGTGTCAGGGAGGTTGTCAAAAGAGGACCTATTTGGAGTTCTTCTACCACTTTTTTCTTTGTTGTTTTATATATATATATATATATATATATACATACCTAGACAGTGCCAGGAGCTACACACAGGGTTTTTGCTGCATTTAACCCATGTGCAGTTTGAGGACAGAACGCTCCCAACAGGCAGTAACACCTCAGCAGAGAAGACAAGCAGAAATAGTCAGGGCCTATATTTTGCTGTTAATCTGCAGATGTTTGCAGACAGAATAACCAAAGTCTTTGAAGATCCCAAGCTGCTGAAGTCCCAATCTCCTCCTCTTTTTTCAGACAAAGGACATTCAATGTTTCAAAATTTGCTTTCAGAAGGAATTTCTATGTGTGACTGAAACCACAAGTTACCTGAGTTTCTTTTTGTTTTCTTTTTCTTCTTGTTTTCTTTTCGTTTTGTATCTTTGTTCTCAGGCAACAAATGATGTCCTGGGAGGAACAAAACTTTTAGTTCTTATAAAAGCAGCTTGATACAGTCAATGAATGAGGTGGTTTATATCCAAAGGAATTTCACAGATCAACCCAGGTATCAAAAATCACAACCATAGCAGGATATTAATGCCCTCAGTATAAATATACAGTAAGGTGTGGTGGTTGTCATTGTGACTTTCCATCACACTGGGCACTTGTAGCAACTTGAGAATAATGATTCAGAAGTTGAAAAGTAGGTGCTGTTTCAGAGGGAGATACTCTTTAAAAACACGTTTTTCTTTGTGTTAAATAAATTCCTTTTTTTCAGATTATCTGTTCTGATTTATTATTGTGGCTGAAAAATAATAGAATGAATGTACTTGAATCCCAATCCTTTTTTTTTTTAAAGAAGAAAATCCCCTCTTTATGCTTCCTGCCAACAGATCTCGTCTTCCTGAGTCTATGAGTTTTCACTAAGTTTTCCTTCTCAAAAGACTTCAGGGACCTCTTGTATTTCTTGCACACAGCATAAAAATGTATTGCATAGTTCAGCTGAAGAATACTAAAGCATAAAAAACTAATAGTTCCTTTTGAAAGAATTGTCAAGATTTTTTAGGTTCAAAAAGTAAGAGGGAACCTGGGGACAAACTATTCTTTCCCTTCAGAGAAAAGATGGGGATGCATGTACAGTGGTGTTAGAATCACTCGTAACAGTTTCCACTGTATTACAAGAGTGACCATGCAACTCATCCAGATTTCTGTGATGAGGCATCCCCTCGAAAAATTCACAAAGTTGTTAGATGTCCTCTAAACAATTTCACCGAAGACATGTGTCTTTCTGTGTTACCAGAACTCTCCAAGGTGTGACTTTGTTTCCCGACTGGCAACTGCGGGATGACCAAAGCTAATGTTGCACAGACAGAGAGGCTCCTGCCAAACCCAAGTTTGCATAGCCATGGCCATAACTGCTGCATGTTTGTCTGACATTTGCCAGCATGGGTGAGGCTGCTACCAGGAACACAAATACAGCATAGAAATCTTTCACTGAGTATAGGATTGAAGATCACTACTTGCAAGCTGTTGAGGAATACGTTTAGTGCAGGTAGCTCGGGCTGCAGTTGCAGTGGGACCTGCAGGTTGAGCTCTGGGTGGGAGCCCAAGGCAAGAGGCCAGGAATTGTCAAACCTTGTCACAGCAAAGGGCAGAGGGACCTGTGGCAGCAGCCAGGAAACCAGACACTGAGGTACTGCAGGAGCCAAGCACTCAGTAGAAAGACAGCAGACTTTCACACATACAGACTGTGAGGTATAAAAGCCAGGTAATCCTTTGTTCAGGGTCCCTCCTTGGAGGCACCAGCTTAAGCTGTGATTCTTTTGTTGCACAAGGATTAACTTCAGGATCCAGAGGTCTGAGACTCTGCTATGGGAAACATGGGTTTAAGCCAGTAAGGAAACCGTGTCCAGCTGTGTGAGCGTGGGGTGTCAGATGTATGAGTAAAGAATCAGATAAGGGACCCATCAGGAGCCATCCACTGAGAAAGGGCCTTGGTTCCAGCTCAGGTGGTACAAGCATGACTGCCAGAGTGGTCCCTGGATGGTTACACAGGGAAGTTTCCTTTAAAAAGTCAGGGGTAATCTGATGATCTATGTCCCAAGGGTTCTGTACAAAAATGTTACCTCTCCTGTGGTACGATGATTGGAAAAAGGAGAGCCTTGCCTTGTGCTGTTTCACCCAATGCTGGGTGACCAGTGCAGAGACGAAAGGAAAGATGAGGCTGAGCCCTTCACAGAGTTGTTATTCTGTTCCTGAAAGCATCTTTAATACCCATGTCCTTTCCTGGCAGGGATGAACTCAAGGACATGCAACAGGTTGTTGGCATGTGTGGGAGCAGCTGTTTCCCAAAATATCCCCAAACTGAAACATTCACGCTTAAGTTGCCTTGGCACTTGACTTGTCAAGATGCAATCATCCAGGGAGATTTTTCAGGCTCCTCACAGGAAGGGGGTAATAAACCTATCCGGTTGCAAAGGGGAAGTTAAGAGTATCACCCTCCCACAAACAAATATGTCTCAGCAGCAACAGAGTCGGATGGAAGGAAACAAGGTCACCCTACAGTTTCCATACTGGAATATTGTTTTGAGCCCTGGCTCAGAGCACTGATTGTTTCACCAATACTGAAGTCACAAACTGGTGTCAGCATCACGCTTACCTGGGGAGTGATTTTCCAGGTCCAGCACTTTGCTCTGGCTAGTGCCTGGAGAAGTAAGAAGCAGTGGGGACCCAAGCCTGCCAGGAGCCAGCCTCAGTCAGAGATCACAAAGACCACCACTGCAGAAAAAATCTTCCAATTCAGTAGGAATTACACAGTGACCAATACTACAGAATCACAAAATCACCAAGGTTGGAAGATATCTTCAAGATTATCTGTCCAACCATCAACCTTGCACTACCATATTCAGATGTCAGAAGTGCCACATCCAGATGCCACTTGAGCACTTACAGAGACAGTTGCACCACCACTTCCCTGGGCAATCTATTCCATTGCCTAACCACCTTTCCCATGACAAAAAATTCTAGTATCTATCCTGAACCTCCTCTGGTGCTACTTAAGACCATTTCCTCTTGCCCTTTCACCTGACACATGGCAGAACAGACTGATCCCCTTGCTGCAAACTTTTCAGATAGTTGTAGAGAGCAGTAAAGTCCCCCCTCAGCCTCCTCCAGGCTAAACACTCCCAGGTCCCTCAGCTGCTCCTCATGAATCAAGTTTCCTGGACTCTTTACCACCTTTGTTGCCCTTCTCTGAAGATGCTCCAGCACCCCAATGTTATTCTTGTAGTGAAGGTCCCAGAACTGGACACAGACTTGAGATGCAGCCTCACCAGTGCCAAGTACAGGGGGACAATCACTGCCCTGGTCCTGCTGGCCACTCTAGTGCTGACACAGGCCAGGATGCCATTGGCCTTCTTGTCCACCTGGGCACATTGCTGACTCATGTTCAGGATCCAGCACTTTGCCCTGTTGAACCTCACACCACTGGCCTTGGCCTAAAGATCCAGCCTGCCTGGATCCCTCTGCAGAGCCTCCCTACCCT
>VZRQ01009262.1:30144-54338 GCA_013397975.1 Machaerirhynchus nigripectus | reverse complement strand
ACCCCCAAGGCCTTCTCACAGGGCTGCTCTGCATCTGTTCATTCCTTGCCTGTGTTGATTCTGGGGGTTGCCCTGACCCAGGTTCAGACCTGGCACTTGGTTGTGTTAAACTGCATGAGAATCCCATGGGCCTCTTCTCAAACTTGTCCAGGTGCCCCTAGATGGCATTCTATCCTTTAGGATTCTCAGCCACATCACTCAGCTTGGTGTCATCCACAAATTTGCTGAGGATGCACTCGATCCCTTTGTCTATGCCATTAAGGAAGACACTAAATAATGCTGGTACCAGGACGGACCCCTGAGGGACCACTTGTCACTGATGTCAGTTGGGACTCTGACCACTAAACTCTGGATGTGACTGTCCAACCACTTTCTTATTCAGTAATCCACTCATCAAAACCACTTCTCCCAAATGTAGAGACCAGGATGCTGTGGGAGGCCATGCCAAAGGCTTTACAGAAATCCTGATAAATGACATTGATAGCCCTTCCCTTGACCACCAGTGGAGTCACACCATCATAGAAGGTCAGGCAGGACTTGCCTTTGGTAAAGCCATGCTGGCTGTCCCAAATCACATCCCTGCCCTCCATATGCCTTAGCACAGCTTCCAAGCAGGATCTGTTCCATGATCTTCTCAGAAACAGAGGTGATGCTGACAGCTCAGTGGTTCCCAGGGTCCTCCTTGCTACCCTTTTTAAAGATGAGTACAGTGTTCTCCTTTTTCCAGTCACCTGGGACCTCACCTGACCAGTTCTGAGCTCTCATCTGGTTCCCTGGATCCTCATTCTGACCCTTCTTGTCAACAGATTCTAGTTCTACACACTTGTAACCTAATATGAGGCCAGATCTCTGCAGGTGTACCTTTCAAGGCTACAGAAACAAGATTCATAAGGAGACTTCACAGTTCATCAAAGCCAATCCAGCTATCATGGAAAAACATACTACTGAATCCTTTTCTAATTCTACAGAAGGGAAATGAGCCTTTCATCTTTCACCATTTTCTTAGCCATGATCACAGCACCTAAGAGCTGACAAACTAGCTGTCGCAGGACACTGCAAGGAGAACACATAAGCTTGCTTTGAGATCTTCATCACAGTCAAAATATGCGTCTGGAATTTAATCTGAATATGAGGTCACGTGTCAAAATTTGGGCTTAAAAGAAACTGCCCATTTGCTTCTTACTTTCAGCTACCATCACAAAAACTGACTCCTTTGTTGTATCAGCAAAAAGCATGCTTTCAAACACATGGAGAACTAGAATCGGAAAGGTGGTTTGGATCAGTGCCTTGGACAATCTCCTCATCTTAGAGTCCCAGTCTATACCAGCTTAATGTGTTTGTGAAATCACAGCCATCATCTCATGGGTTTATCTAATACAAGAAAAGTCTGTACAAGAAAGACAGGGAAAAAAGACAGAATTAGAATGTCTATAATACAGAGATTTTAAAACATCAATTCAGTTCTACTGAATTGATTCCACCTGAAATTCAGGTGCCAATTTCAGACAACTTTAAGCTCAAAGCTGTGTGAGGAAGCATGAATCTGAACAAGACTGTCACAAAGGCAGTGAATGTCATCTAAACAATGATTTAGATCAGCACTGAGATCACAATCTGGTGTGTTAAGCTTAATCAAGCTTAACACACCAGATTCACATGGAAAGTAACAGCAAGGGATCATAAAACAACCAGTTTGATAAATCCTTTCTTGGACTTCATAAATTTTGAAAAAATTTAATTCAGCTATAGCATGATGCTCCTGAGTATCCCTTGCTTGCTGAAAATTTTCTCTTTAATGGAGGTAGGTTGACTGAAATAGTTGTTTCTGACTTTCCCGTACGTTTAAAATATCTGTGAGTAGTGGTTTCATTTCACTGCACTTAGATAGGCAGAAAAGTGAGGAGAAAACATGAGGAGAAAAAAAAAATCTTTAGACCACAATACTGGAGGAAAGGGAAAGTTTTGGAACAAGTCCTTCTTCACTTTAGGACAGTCATTTCAAGAGACAGAGAACACAACAGAGACAGGAAAGGGAGAGAGAGAAAGGGGCAAGGGGGGGACAGTGAGAGGAGAAAAAGAATGGAAAGATGAGGGGCCAAAGAGTCTGCGATAGGCTGACAGAGGAAGATAAAAGCACAGGTTGGAAAGAGTCAAAAAGTAAAGGGAGAAAGACAAGACTAGACAGGTTGTGAAGGAAGAGACAAGCAGACAGAGAGATCCAGAGTGGGAGAGAATGTGAGACAGAAAACTAATACACCACAGAAAATTCTTTGGCATTCCCTTTTTATCAAGTAATGTCATCTCTGGAATTTGCTCACATTCCTTCATAAACGCCTGAGAGTTTATTTGTTATTCTAATTATTTCTCTGTATTTCAGCAGTCTGTGTAAACCTATTAAAGTTCAACCTCCTTTTCCATAAATACTCCTGATCAGCCTTCAAACTCCACTTATGGAGATTAATTTTTACTTTTATATGTCATGATCTATTTTTAGATCTCATTCTTTCCAGAGATCAAGCATGCATATCATCTGAAATTCTCATAAACTCGTTCACTATTTCAGTCACCCGAGAAAAAACTCAAGTATTCCTACAGGGCCTTCAGGACTGATCAAAGAGGGCTGTGAATATCTACAGTGAATCAAGATTAGGTACAGAAAATTCAGAAGCACGTGCCAAAATAATGAGGTTTTCATTATCACTTCACAGACAATGCATGAACTAGAAATGAGTTTACTTTATTATATAGATTTTACACTGTAAATCATTATTCACTCATATCTGGAAGATACAGCTTTGGCAGGGAGAAATAACAGGCAGATATTAAAGAGCATTAGAAGGAATATCAGCTCCCTCTATGGAGCATGGCCAATAATTTAGAGTAAACATTACAGTTGATGAACTTTATTTTCTTCTTCTGTTTGCAAATTGCTTTGAGCAGCTTATAGATAATTACAGTTAAAGTCATGTTCTGCCCATCTAGCCTAGTCATAGAGACGGCCATTTTAGGCCAGAGATTTTTCTCCTTTTTCCTTTTTCCACAGTAAATAGAGATATTGAGGAATTTGGCTGTGGTCTGGGGTGTTTTTTTCAAAACATAATCTTAGGATATTCTGTGAACTATTTCAGGCTGAAAAACCATATATTTGAGAAATATTTTAATCTGCCAGGGCAACTAACCTGAAGCATGTCAGGAGTGACTACAGACCTCTGAGGCAAGGGTCAGGAGTTGTCTTTGTAAGCAGACTGGCCAACCTCGTGAGGCGTGCTTTAAACTAGCTGTGTCTGGGCGGGTTCACCTGGAGGGAAGAGGGGGCACGAGGGGCTGACAGATGGGGGGGACAGCATGACAGGGGGAGATCTCTGGCATTTCCACTGTAAAAGCAGTATGACTTGCAGCCTGCCACAAATGTTTGTACACTAATGCATGAAGCATGAGGAACAAGCAAGGGGAATTACAAGTCTGTGAACTTAGCATGGTGCTAATGATGCCAAGGTTGTAGGTTTGATCCCTATATGGGCCTTTCACTTAAGAGTTGGACTTGATGATTATTGTGGGTCACTTCCAGCTGAGGATATTTTATGATCCTGTGAAATCAGCAAGTGTGATACTGTAATAGGGGTCTGCTACCACCTGAGCAGAGAAAGAAGATGGATGAAACCTTATTTAGGCAGCTGGAGAAAGCTTCACCATCAAAAGTTCTTGATACCAGTGGATGACTGTAACCTGTTTGGTGTGTGCAGAAACAGCAATACAGCTGGTGGTAAGAAACCACAATATATACAGAATGTGCTGAAGGCAACTTCTGATGAAAGTGGCCAATGAACTGATGTGGAAAAATGTCCTGTTCAACCTGCAACTTCCAAACAAGGGTAAACAAGCTACAGGTAAGGAGTTCGAGAGCATTCTTAGCTGCAGCATACAAGGTCCTGGGTGGAATGAACAGGACAAAGAGCAGAATCACAGTCCTGGATATCAGAAGAACAGAATTCGAACTGTTCAGTGACCTGTTTGGAAGAATCCCAAAGGAAGTTGCCCTGGAGGTTAAAGGAGCCTGGGAGAACAGTTTGAGAATTGCTCCCAGGAAGGTCTTTGGCCAAAAGCATACCCCAGCATCTCAGCCCTTTCTGTTCCTCCTTCTGCTATTCACACAGGAGGGGTAAGGGTGAAAGGGACCACAGTGGGTCATATGGTCCAACCTCCCCGCTCAAGGTTCAAGCAGGGTCATCCTAGAGCACATCGCACAGGATTTCATCCGGACAGTTCTTGAATATCTCCAGTGAGGGAGACTCCACAACTTCTCTGGGAAGCCTAATCCAGTGCATGGTCACCAGCACAGTAAGGAGCTTCTTCCTCATGTTCAAGGGGAACTTCCTGTGCATCAGTTTCTGCCTGTTGCCTCTTGTCCTATTGCTTAGCACCTCTCAGAAGAGCCTGGATCCATCTTCTTGGCACCCTCCCTCACCTAGATACTTGTACACATTGATTTGATCCTCTCTCAGTTGTCTCTTCTCGGGGCTGAACAGGCCCAGCTCCCTCAGCCTTTCCATCATAAGAGAGATGCTCCAGTCCATGAATCATCTTTGCTGCCCCCAGCTGGACCCGTTCCAGGAGCTTCATGTCTCTCTCATGCTGAGGAGCCCAGAATTGGGCACAGTACTCCAGATGTGCTTCACCAAGGCCAAGAAGGGCAGGATCACCTCCCTCAACCTGCTGGTAACACTCTTCCTAATGCATCCCAGGACACAATTGGCCTTCTTGGCTACACAGGTACATTGTTGGCTCACGGACAGCTTGTTGTCCACCAGGACATTAGTGGCACTTAGGATCTGTCTGACAACTCTGTGGCTGTATGTAGAAACACAGATTAACAAATATCATTTTCCTTATGATTCAAGTTAAAACAAGAACAAAGGAGTGAGTTTGCCTGCTGCTTCTCTACACCAATAAGTAATAAACTATTTATTGTTCCCTGTAATACAAAACCATAAGTAAATGTCATCCCAACTCTAAAGACCATTTAAGCCTGAGGCAAGAAAAAACTCAGGGGTCAGCAACAAAATATTTTAAGATAGTGAGTTTCAACTGTTGGGGTCTCAGGATACCACCAGATTCACCAGTGTTTAATATATTCATTTCAGCTTCCTCTCAAGCACTGAGAAAGCTCCTCTGTGAGGATGATTAGGAACAGGAGGAATTGTGATCAAAGAAGAAGATACAGATGCCATATGAT
Source organism: Machaerirhynchus nigripectus (assembly GCA_013397975.1). Classification (NCBI taxonomy): domain Eukaryota; kingdom Metazoa; phylum Chordata; class Aves; order Passeriformes; family Dicruridae; genus Machaerirhynchus; species Machaerirhynchus nigripectus. Next base: position 49,105 of record VZRQ01009262.1, on the reverse strand, counting down.
CATGCAGGGTCGGGAATAGAAAAGCCAAAGGCTATCTGGAGTCGAATTTGATAAGAATGTGAGGGGCAACAAGAAATGATTATACAAGTATATAAATGAAACCAAGACGGAGAAAATGTGGGCTTGTCACTAGATGGAGCAGTGACCATGGTACAAAAAGAAAAGGCCAAGGTACACAAAGCCTCTCTTGCCTCAGCCTTTACTGGTAAGACCAGCATTCAGGAATCCTAGCTTTCTGAGACCAGGAAGAAAATTTGAGCAGGGAAGACTTAAGGAAACAGACAAATTGGACATGCAGAAGTCTGTGGAACTTGACAGCTTGCACTCACAAGTGCTGAGGGAAGGTGGAGATAGCATTGAGAGACCGCTCTTGGTTGTCCTTGGAGGGCAGATGGGAGAGTTTCCGAGGACTGGCAGAGAAAAAAGTCAACCCTGTCTTCAAGAAGGGCAAGAAGAATGAGTCAGAGAAGCACAGGCCAGACCAGTTCTTCTCAGTCCCTGGAAGGTGATGGAAACCATCTCTAGACACATGAAGGATGAAGAGGTGATCAGGAATAGTCAGCATTACAAAGTGGAAGTCATGTTTAAGTAATTTGATAGCCTTCTCCAACAAGTTGAATATCTTGGTGGATGGGGGGAGCACAGTGAACATTGTTTACCTTGGCTTAGGCTGGCTTTTGACACAGTCACCCATAATATCCTAAAAGAGAAACTAGAAAAAACTCAACCAGGTTAAATAAGTGGATATTGAAGTAGATTAAAATCTGGTCAAAGAGCTGGCCCAGAGTGCTGCGGACAAAGTCCATCTGCATGCTGATCACCAGTCATGTATCCCCTGGGGGGTAAAACTGCTGGACCAGTACTGTTTAATATCTTCATTAATGCTCTAGACAGTTAGGTAGACGGCACCTGCATGAGGTTTGCAGAACAGACAGAAGTGTGAGGAGTAGCTAATACACCAGAGGGCTATGCTGCCATACAGAAGGGTACAGACAGACTGGAGAAACGGGACAGCAAGAACCTCATGGAGCTCAACAGAGGGAAATGCAAAGTTCTGCATCTGACATAGAATAACCGTGGGCACCTGAGTGTGTGGATGGAGGTGAATCTTCCACCCCTATGCAGCACTGGTGATGCCACAGCTGGAGTACTATATCCTACTCTGCGCTACACAGTACGAGACAGACATGGACATACATTATGGGAAAGAGCCCAAAAAAAGGCCAAGAGTTTGATTAAGGTACTGGGTCATGTGTCATGTGAGGGAAGCCTGAACAAGCTAGGACTGTTCAGCCTGGAGAAGGGAACTTTTGTGAATAAATACCTCATGAGGGGATTAGAGAAGACAGAGCAAAGCTCTGTTCAGTGATGCTGATAAGACAAAAGACAATGTACACAATTTAAAGCACATTACATTCTACTGCACACAAGAGCGTAATTTTCAGCTGTGAGGTTGCTCAACCACTGGGACAGGTTCTCCAGAGAAGTTTGGAATTTTAACTCCTGAAGTTCTTCAAAATCTCACTGGACACAGTCCTGGGAAACCTGCTTCAGTTGACCCTGCTTAGGTAGAGGGGTTGGAGTGGATCATCTCAAGTGATGTGTGACAGCCTCAACACTTCTGTGAACAGCTGTAGTCTAGGGAAGATGCACAGAATCTGCCAGCTTTGGCTGTAATTTTGTAGAAAGATGTTCTCCTGCTCGGACATAACAATTTCCTCAAACTGAATAGGGAAAGGGATAAAATCTACTGATGATCCGACTATTTGTGGTTAAGTACTTGCTGCTAATGCTTGGATAAGTTGGCCTGTGTAGAGCACAGTGTAACTCCTGTCTTCCTCAAGGTTTGCCAAAATGTTCTGGGCAGCTCTGCAGTACATTGCTACTAATCACCACCATTTCAATCTTTTGCTTCTTGCTGGGGATTATGAACTGTGTGTAGCTAATTTAGGAGAGTCACTTCCTTTGCACACACCCTGTTGCTCAGATCTGACCTTTCATCTCCCAAAGATGTTTTATTCTTATATAGCCTACAGCTGGCACTTGACACCACAGTTTCCAGGTGACCAAAGAAATTTGTTGCTCACAGTTTATCTTCAATAGCTGAAGGAGTTTGTCTGCGGAGCTTGTGAGCGTCATGTTACTGCACCCTGCATTTCATGTACCTGCAAATGGACCAAGGGCAGGAAGGCAGGCGGATGATAGTGGAATTCACACGGGAAGTATTTTCCGGATTTATTTAATGGCCACCGGGTGTCACTGCTACTCCACCAGAGACGATCGTCTGCGCAGTAACCAGGATTGGTAATTCCAGTCTGGAAATGCAGCTGTGCTCATGTTGTCACCGTCAAAGAGNAAAAAAAAAAAAAAAGGCAGTTGAAGGACTTCTGCTCCTGCTCAAAGCAGATACCTTTTTTAAAAGGACTATTACAGCTTGATGAGAAGTAAAGGTGAATTGGGGAGGAATAAGGTCTTCCAAGGAAAGAGAGCTCCTTATAAAGTAGGAATGGCATGGAGGGATTCCCAGGGAGCACTGGATTTCAAGGTGGGGTAAATGTAAACCTTAGTTTAGAGAATGGGGGTTCCAAGCAGGTCATCAGCAGATAAGCTGGAAAGACAAACACACAGTTTAGGAGACTGTAGCCTTGCTGTCGGCATGGTGCAGTGTCCTGTATGTGCTTGCACCTCCTGTCACAGCACAGGCTGTGCTGTCTCTCACTCAGACAGGCTGCAGCCATGCTGTTGCTCAGGCTGGCCTGTTCATCACAGGGACACAGCCTGTGTCTCCTCAAGCCCGGATCTAGCTGCTGTACCAGCCTGTCTAGACCATGGAGCAAATGGTCCAACCTGCTGCCCAGAGTCCTGCCATTTCAAGTGACTCTTGCTGAAGGCCCCACAAGATGCATCTGGCACTGTGAATCCACCATTCCTTGCCCACGACCTGCCATCTTTTGTAAAACATCCCATCCTTATGTCGAGTATGATAACAAGGGTTCCCAGAACCCTGACATATTCTTGGGAATGAACGGGTTGCAACAGGCTAGAGATGCCCATCACTCAGATGAGAGTGACACTCTGACAAATTAGGTACAATGGCATGCAGGACAGCATCCATGCAATCAAAATTTTTATTTGTACCAAGCAGATCTCAAAAGGGCATTCAGTTAGAGTGAGAGGGTAGAATTTGCCTCTGTGGTGAATGAACAAAAGCCTGAGTGCTGTTTCTGGATTCTGTTATGTGAGAAGCTAAAGGTGGCTGACACTGGCATGAAAAGTGGATTCTCTTTTCCTGACAACAGTTTAATTCCAGAGCTGTAAACCTTATTTTGGAGGCCAAAGTTCCTGGGAGATCAGAGGTGATTACTGTACTGAATAACAGAGCATAAGGAGGCAGAAGAACCCAAAATACAAGACTAAAATCCTTGATGGAACACATCATGATGGAACACCAAATTGTCACCTAATAGGAGCCAGCCTAGCTTCAGTTTCACAAGTTTGGATCAGCTCAGCCTTTCTCTCTGGTGTCTCCTGAGTTTTATTTACCTACAGCCTCTGGAAGTAGATGTTTGTCTCATATAACTGAAGTAACTTGCTAAAACCTAGAGCCTTGACAAGTATTTCTACTAGAAACAGAAGGGACATGGGAGGGAAGGTACCTCAATTTCCAAACGAGACACAAAGAACACCTATCCTCACCTCCACAGCACAAGATAAAGAATGGGAGTGTTAACTGAAATCATGCACATCAGCCAGGCCTTAAACCATAATCTCTCTGCTCCTTCTTGCTTCACCACCCCCATCCCTACACACCTCCCAAGCCAGGACTCTGTGTACTGGCAAAGTTCTGCCTTTCCCAGAAACTGCCTGGGCTGTGGGTCAGAAGGTGTCCCTGTCTAGGGTGGATGCCACTTTTGTTCCAGTTTTCTGACTCCATCACGGAGTGTGGCTGTCAGAAAAGGGTGGTGACCAGAACTGCCTTGAAGCCCAGTCTAGCCATTACGTGGTTTGTTAAAGGCCATGGTCCAAGTAATGTCCAGGCCAGGAGATCTCCAGGATGATGGGTGGAGGAAGGTCTGCTATCCAGATTCTTTCTTTCCTCCACCTCTTCTACAACAGCAGGAAACCCAAGGAAGAGGAGGGTTCTGCACTGGCCTGAGCTGTCTGGTTCCTGTACCCACTTTGTCTTGGCGAATTGTTTTGTTGCACTTCCCCAGATTCAGTGAAAGCTGAACCTGCCTGCTTCTCTTGGCTGCAGGAATGAGGATTACTTGCTTGTTCCTTCTGGCTGCAAGCTAAGTGAGACATCCCCAGACTCAGTGTGCCAAGGGAGGATTCTAACTCACAGGAACTGAGTGAGTCTTACTTTTCCTTCTCTGTCTGAAGTGCCTTACACCCCTCCCAGTGTCCCATAAGCTGCTCTGTCCCACCCATGAGTCTCTCCTCTACAATTTAAAAGTTCATCTACCGACATTTCCTGTGGCTCCCCAGCTCAGCTCCCTAATCCTGGTGTTGTTTCATGCTCTCAAAGCATAGCTAACTCTCAAAGGGAACAGAACTACTTTTCCCAAGCGCAGATCTAAGACACACACAGTCCCCTAAAACAACAACATTCACCTGTCTGCGACTGGTTTCACATATAATGTGAATTTCAAAGAAAATCTCAGGTCCGGTTTACAGAACAGCTCTGCTTCCTCAAAAAAAATTAAAAATAAATAAATAAATAAACAAACCAAACAAGAGTTGTCACAGCTAGCACCATAGAGTAAGTTTTTGAGAGATCAGAATTAGGTGGGCTGAATGTCTTTTTTGAGTATTCCTCAACATTTTTCAAAAGGCTGAGGTGGCAGGAAATATAAGTTGCCAGCTGGGCAGGAAGTCAGCTTTGCCAAAACAAATAAAAAGTTTCAACTTTATCAAAACCAAAAAATGTCTTGACTCATAGCAAAAAACTGAAAAGGACAGAAGCAAATTTGCAATCAAACTGTCCCATTTTGCTAGAATGACCCCTTAAAATAATTTTAAATTCAGTTTATGCACATTTAAACAACCTTTTTAAAGCAAGGAGCAAAGAAATTCTGAAAATGCTCCCTCCTCCTCTAGTTTACAATACAGAGGTTTGCTGACTGCAGCTCCCCAGAGGTCTAGCATTTCTCAGGTCAAAACCACAGCGAACTGATGAATCCCCTCAGCTTTTGAGGTCTTTTGCACCGAACAAGCTCTTTTATCTCCCACCTGTCCCCATGGCAGGGGTTTGTTTATGTCCCCATGATGATAATGTGGCCCAGATGAGCACCACTCCCTCTAAACCACGCCCGAACATCAGAAAACCAGAGCAGCATTCAGGCACTTACGCAATTTCCCCATGCTTGCTAAACTGAGGTAGGCTTAGATCCCGTCTGACCACCACATCCCCAAAGCCTTTCACCCATAGAGAAACATTTGCGTGGCCGTGTGGGCAGTCACCACCATCCCCAGTGGTACCTGCAGGGTTAAAAAAGGCCGACACTGGATTCAGAGACTTGCACAGTAAGAAACTCTTTCGTTGGAAGTGCCACTGTTTTTTCCTCTCTCCTTGGGTTGGAACATTCAGATATCATGCAGGCCTCCACAGGGCTGCTTCCCTACAGCCAGTCTCTTATTTTCATTAGATTAGGAGGGGTTGATGGTATCGATAATGCCTAATATTTAGACTAGGCTGTCATAGACCAGTTGAGCCAGTTTAGTTACAGTGACAGCTCACTGCATGTGATACTGCCATACTCTCTGCACACACCTCATGCTTTTATCTCTGTTAAAGCATGCACAAACTACTTGAGGCATTTTCTGCAACACTGAGCACAATTGCATGCCATCTCTGGCCTAAAAAATAAACACCCCCAAGTTTCAGTCACGTTTCTCAACCAAATCTCTGACAGCAAACAGAGTTGTCTGCTGGCTGAATATGAGAAGTAAACTGTGGGAAGCAAAGAAGAAGGAACAAAGTATCACTGAAAGTAAGACAAAGAAAAATAAAATCACTGCCTAACTTTGACAGTATTTTCTTTTTTAAATGTCAGTATTTCATGGCAGAAACCAGTTTATAAAAATATTTAGCCTACAAAGGAGCACAGATGTTTTGAAAGAATCCCACTACTCCATGCAAAAAGAGGAATAGGATAAAATCCAATGAAAATTTAGGGACTTGGCTCTCTCAGGACCCTTTGAAAGACTTAAGGTGGTACCTACTAAGTAGGTTGGTATTGTCACGTGACAAGGTAACTGTCCATCAAAAGGTGGAATGAGCCTTGTCTGGGTTTATTACTGGTCCATCTGGATAAAAGCTGGTGTCCTGCCTACAAAGGTTAGCTTTTCTCTGGGCCTGTTCCATTTTCCCTTGCAACTTCTGCCTTGATTAGACATATGAGAAACATGGTGCTTTTCTTGTAAAAAAAGGAGGAAAATAAATATTTTTTGGTCCACATACAACCAACTCAGTTTGTGTATCTGAAAACTATGTATGCATAAGAGGATGTGGGCTACCTGCCACCATTCCCTGCTATTCACCCAAGAACACTGACAGCAGGTTCCCAGTCAATCCTCTTGCACAGCAGAGGTGCTGCCCATGCTGTGATGTTATCTCTACTGATTTTAATTTGGTCTTCAACTTTTGAACTTTTGTAATCCCTTGAAGAAGCCTGCAAGCTCTAGCTTCAACATACGGGTGTCAAACATCACAAAAAGCCCTGCTAGGATCAAGTGTGACCACCCAGGATTCATGGTTGTCAGGATCACCCTCGAAAGATGATCCCAGTGTCACTTGAGAAGTACCACCCAGGCTCTACCAGCATGACAGACCCATCATGTTTGCATCATTGCCATCACTGTCTAGCCTGCCTGCTTTCAGCAGAACAAGATAACCAACGACAGCCTCATTTTCTACAGGAGTAGGTAGCTGGAAATGTCATGCTGTGTGCTACTGCACAATATTGTGAACAGATTTTGGCAAAAAAAAGGAAATACTTGATGCTGTGGACACAGCATAGAAAGCAGGGAAGAAAGAAAAATCAAACCTTGAGTGCTTCTTTCGTTACTCAAAGGACTTAGCCTTTCAGGGCTTAAAAATTAATTCCGCATTAAGTCTCACAACATGAGACAGTTGTTGTAACCTTGCTGTTATTCTAAGTGCTGCACGATGAAGTGTTCCACTGGACCTTCATTTCTGGGAAAGCAGGTGGGTTTTTAGGGTACACTGCTATACTGACTCAGAGCTATAACAGAAAGAAAACCATGGCAAATGCTTGACATTTCATATTTCATATTCATATATTCACCTCAAATTGAGGTAGAAGACATCTTTTAGGAGCTCAATATATGTTTTTAGTTTCTATGGATTCTAAGCACTTTTCTACAACACTTGTCTACTTACTCATATTTCTTCAACTGAATTTGGTAAATAAAACTGAGTCACATGGAAAGCCACAGCTTTTAGGGTCAATTTTTATTTATATTTTGATTTTTTCAACTATGCATTATTGAAACTATTGTAATTTAGTGAATCATTTTACCACCCTTAAAATTTTATTTCCCAGAGGGTAATACTCCAAAGGAAATGGTCTACGAAGTTCTGCTCTATGGTCTATCAGTAGAAAAAAAGGCCACAAACAAAGGTATCTCATTTCCTGCCTAGTCAACACAGTGACATTTTGCTGGAAACCTAGGCCACCCAACATACCAATTTGATTTACCAACATAACTGATTTCTTAAGGTGAGTGTGATTATAGTGGCTTCAGACCCAGTCTTAACACAAAACCATGGGGAAGCGTAGTTCAACAGAGAGGGCGACAGCTGGCATGTCTAGGAATGCAGGACATGCTCCCGGTATGATCACTGAATTTCGGGGCAAATGAATTAATCTCTATGGCTTTATGTCCCTACTGCTATCCCTCTTTTAAAGTGAATCATTTTCAGAAGTCTTGGTTATTCATAGTTATAGCATCCAGTAGAACAATTACAGATTTCTATTAAAAGCTTTCAAAAAAATATACTGTATCACTGGAGATATTAATAAATCTCATATATGATTCACTGGACTTGTCTGCAAATTTCTCACACACATATTGCAGAACACTTTGGAGGGAATCCCACTTATCTTCCTGTGAAAGGCCCATTCCTACTCCTTCTAGACTGATACATGAATGAGGTTGCCACTGAAGAATGTAGTAGGAATGGAAGACTGAAGTAAAAGGTCAAAGAGCCTAATCCTCCTCTATAACACCACAAATCTCTGCCTACCATCCCTGCTATGTCTGCAACAACATAGTACCTGGGGGGTGATAACAGAGGAATTATAGGAATGAGACTCAACTTAGAGGAGTATATTCCTATCCCAGCTGGCATGAAAATAAATGAGAGAAAGCTGACATTGTTCTCCAGTTCCCCTACAGACTAATAACAAGGTCAGTTCAGCTTTCTGTTCAGTGGATGCTGGAAATGTGTCAGGGTTTGGTTGGTTTTTACCACAGTCGAGCAGGAAAGTCCACCCCATATACAAAAAGGAGTGCTTCGTGCAAAGTCACTCGATTTGTGATTATACAACCAACCTCTGAGGCACATTGCCAACTGAGCAGATAACTCAGGCCATTCCAGGAGACGGATGTTGAGCCTCAAATACACAGCTGTTGCAGTTTGAAGACAGAGGATTCAACTAACTATACTGGCAAGTACTATGTTTTTGCCTTAAGTCCCAGCTAGTGCAGTCACATTATCTGACTTACTCGTTATTGATAAAAAATTAAGATTCTGGTCTTCAGAGTTCCAGAGAAAATCTTGAAAAATAGGGGCACACAAAAGACTCAAAGACAAAAAAAGACAATAGGAAGGCAAAATACATTGATTTGTGATTCTAAGTAAATGTCAGTATCTTTTCATTGTAAAGAACTGAAAATACTTTTCAAAGCAAAGAATTTAAAATTACTTTTCAAAATACCTGGTGTTTTCTGAACTCTTGGAGATTAGAGACACACAGTTTTGCCCAATTTCTTTAGTAGGAACTGAAGGTTAACTTCCACCAGGAAACTTTGTAAGCTGACTCTCAGTTTACAGATAAAGGATTCTAGGCCAAATTTTGTGATACCCTTTGAACAGAACATGATAATAAAGCACAGTTTAAATGCTCTTTTCAGAGTGTTTGAGAAGTCTTCCCTCTCCTGACCAACAGACTACAACAGACCCATGCACAAACTTTGAGCAATACACTATTTTGTGCCACATGCTCTCGTGGTTAATACTGGTAGTGAATGTTCTCGGAGCATCTGACACGCAAACCAACCTTAACACCACAGGAACATAAACTGCACTGAAACTCCTGGGTTAAAATACCCCAGGCCTATCAGAAGAGAAAAACATCTTAAGATAGGCTTGCTATTAGACTTGAAGAAATGGGAACTGGGGAGAATGCTGTTACTGACACAGTGCTCCAGGTTACAAAGGTGTGCTGCTTGGCCAGCACTTGCAGGACTGGCTCATTCTGAGACTGTAGCAAAGCTCTGCAGCTCCTGCAGAATTTCCACTGCAGGAGCATGGACCACTTCTCAGAGGAACACCAGGGTGCTTGCCTCACTTTTTCCCAGATCCAGCAACAACAGCGGGGATTCTTTGTGTCCTTTGGCACTATCTCCTTTGTCATGCTACTCATTCCTTCCGTCTACCAGACCATTCCCCCTCTGGAGCAATCACAAAGAGCCAAGTCAACCTGGTCCACCAGTAAAACAAACAAAAATAAAAAGCACAATGTTTCACACATCTCAACAATTTCCCCTCAACAATTCCTGGTTGCTAGATGTGAAATTATAACAGTATTTAGCCAGGATTTGACTACAGGAGGAGGAAAGAAAGTCCCATGGGGGTATCCTTGCCCTGTAATAATGTATCATTTTTCCAAAAAGTCTCAACCACTGGAATTTTCTCTGACCTCCCACTGTCACACTTGGTAGCTTAGTCTCCTGAACAGCAAATCATACGAAATAACTGCATAGGTTTGGTTTGGTTAATTACACATGATCCTTTTCATTGTTGAGAGGGAGTTTTTATATCACATCACCATCCTGAATTTATGGAGACTAGAATATAGTTCAACAAGACAGATTTGCCACGTCAGGCAGGATTTTAGCAGCTGTTCCCAGAAGGACCTTGTGAATGTTTTCCTTAAGCCCCAGCTGAAACGTGGAATGAAACAAAAATATGCAACTGACTTTTTTTCTTCCTGAGAAAGGAAAAACAATAGTTTATTCAAATGAAAATCTATATGGTCTGCATGAAAGAAATTTTTGTTTTTCTTCCAAGGTGTTCCAAAATAAAGAAAAAAAATTAAAATAAAATTTAAAAATTAATCAATTTTCAGGATTCATTGCTTTAGTTCAGCTGAATATTCAACTAACAAAAAATGACAGACATGCTGTTCTTTTGATCGAAACTTTCTCCCTGAAGAAAACTCTTAATGGCATTGGCTGGTCAGCAAGACAGAAATTTTTATTTGGTCCATGAGATGTCAGTCAACATAAAATGGAAACATTTTTCAGCTTGGATGGTATATCAAAATAAAAATCTCTGTTGAACTTCAAGGATGAGTAGTCATTTCACTGTGTAATACTCCATTTCTAGTAAAGTTCACCAATTCCAGGTCAACTGTGGTGGGTTGTATACAAGTCTGCAAGCTAAAAATAAATTTCATGCTCCGGAATCAGGACTCCAACCTGCTAATTCCCAGAAATACTATAGGGACCTCAAAGGACCTGTAGTGACTACAGTGAGAATACAAGTCTGAAAAGAAGACAGTCTAAATAAAAAGATCTCATCAAATGGCAAACAAACCATACAGGAATAGAAGAAAGAGATGAAAAGAGAAAATGCATGCCCTGCAGTTTTGACGATGAAGCCTCAGCCAGCTCTGAATACCCCACCAAGAGGTGATCCAGCCAGCATGGCAAACAAGAAACATTCAGCATTTCTGACTTTAGTCAGGACATGCCAACCTGCATGTTCCCCAGGCACAGCCAGCCTGCTGATGCATACGACCCTTATCTCTGCTGTGCTTGGCATGAGAGAGGAGCTCCTGTGCTCCTAAGCCCAGCACAGGTACAGGATGGGAGAGGGAACTGCTGCCTGCAGGCTGGCACAGGCGCAGTGGCAACTGCAGTTCTGCTGTCTGCATAACACAGGCCTGACACCTCATCTCTCTGTTCAGCCAGGAAAGAGATGTCAAAGAGCCAGGTTCAGATCCAGAAACCACAGTTAAGCTTTTAAACAAACATTTGCACAGAAATAATGACCTGTAAAGATCAGATAAGGCTGTCTTGCATAGAAAATTTTCACGCGTGACTGCCATTGACTTGGGAAACACCTTTAAGTCACCTTGTTTAATACAGATGATGTTCTCAGAACTACTGCACCGTATTTATTTTTAACTCAAGAAGTCCAATAATTGAGTGCTCTAAGATGGTGGATAGGAGAGTGGAAAGATTCCTGCAGTCACAGTCGCCCCAGTAGCTGAACACTGCTCAGAGGGAGGAACCAGTGTGCAAAACATAGCATTTTGGAACACTTTCACATCTTTCTAAACAACTGATCATTGTCCTCATGACCTCCTGCAAATGTGTATATGTTATTACATTCTCTTCTCCTCAGCTCACACCTGGCCTATCCCATGACAGTAGGACTAATGCTGAGTATGATTACTGTCTGAGGTAGGAGCTGTGCCCTCAAATTCCTGTCAGTACCCTGCACCACAGGACATCATCATCATCTTCAGAAATACGAGACTAGTAAAACCCAGACTGGAAAACAAATGTAGCTCTACACTTACAGGTGGGATCAACTAATAAATACAAAAAATGTAGAGATAAAGAGACATCTGAAAAACATCAAGAAATTTTTTGGAGGAGGAAACCATTTATCGCCTTGATGTATTGCAGTTTTTAGCACGTGCAAAGACAGCATATGTCTCCACAGGCTTAGATGCAGATTTTTGTATGGAGCACTCTGCTTTGCTAGAAGGCGAAGTGGCAATTTCTGTTTGCAAATCTAAGTTATTTATGAGAGCTGAATTTATCAACTATGTATACAGTTCCATCACTGCTTTGCTCATTAACTGCCCTGGAAACAGAAGAAAGGTGCTGAAGAAAGAGTACCTCATCCATAAGTTCCAAGCACACACTGTTTCACACTGAAGTGCCCTCCAAGCCTTGAACCAGTACCACCGAAGTTTTCCTGTTGTGCAGCCCTTGCAGCTGGAGTTGGCAGGTGAAAGGAGCAGTGGCAAAGTGTTTGAGTTAGTCCCCTGTCAGTATGCAAGCCCCATAATAAGCTGCTCCTCTCAGCATCTAGGCTGTGAGTCTCACCATTCTGCCAGGGGACAGAGCCACTGTACACCTGGAGTGCATGATGTCTCTCCCGTATCAGAGGGGTACATGACAGAGATCCAAAGGTCCGGCACATGGATTCCAATTTTTCCTTGAAGGTTAGCATTTGCTTCAGTCAGGACTGGAACATATGGGCAGGAAATGAGGATTAGTCACACGGATGCAGACAGAATAGGATCACAGAAATGCCAGTCCCTGACAGATTGCCTTTTGGCTGTTTAAACATTTTGAGTCCTTTCAGGTCTTAGCTTTCCCCTCACCTTCAAAGAAGATTCCCCAAATCCCACTCCCAAGAGCTACAAATTCATTTTGACACTTGCCTAAAGTCCAAATTCAGGTATCAAGTACCATGGGACTGACATTCGGACTTCTGGCACTGACAATACCGTGCTTCTTGGCAACTCTCCTTGGAAGCAGGCCCTCACCTAACCCAACCCAAATTTCTCAAATGTGAAAGGCTCAGCTTGATTCAGGTGAAGCTGCCTACAGCTTCCCTTGAGACCTGGCTTCCTGTCCACAACCTGTCGTTGATCTTCTGCAGAGGCCATGCTTACCTTGTTGGTTTCAAATGCTGTCCCCATGGCAGGGACACCCAGTAGCTGTGGTGAACTCTTCCGGGAAGACCCCACAGGCCTGCACTGAGCTGTGTTCAGCCATGTCAAGAAAGAGGTACCAAATTTAAAGGGGTCTTGGCTTTCCCTACTTAAAGTAATTTCTTTCTGGTCCCTTCATTGCTGCTGTAGATGAATTCTGGAGCTTGTCTACTGCTCTCCTTAGTCCTTACACACTTAGCTTTGCTTTGACTTCTTGCATCCTAGCGCAGTTTACTTGGCAAGACCTGAATAAAAGACACCGTAAAGCTTCACAGAGACACCCCAAATAACCCACATGAGTACCTCCCCTGCTGATTTGCACCAGCTGTAGTCCACTAAATCAGTTGTTTTGACGAGTTATAGAATACTTTGTACTGACAGGGAAGTCCCCACGCTAAGCTATCACACAGCATTTCTCAGAGCAATCTTTTCTGCGAAAGGTAATGGTAAAGTGTTCGTGGCCTTCCTCACTGCCACTAAGCTTAGCTGAATAAGAAATCACTGAAGGACTCCCTTGCTCTTGCAACTGTAGGCATGCAGACTCCTGAGATACAGCACAGGTTTTGTTTGATAGTCTGCTTAGGTCATAGGGTCCTCACAGTCTCAGGAAATTTATTTTCCAAAAAAGAACAACGCACACACGAACTGAAGGAGAGCAGTGGAAAGTGACAAAAGAGGAGAGAGTCCCAGATATTTTATTTTCTTAGTCACTAAAAAGACAATGGAAGATTTTGATACCATGTATTTTAGATTTTCTTAATTTGATCTGCTCCCTCCTGAATGTTTGAGGCATGCTCTGTTAGCTAATTTTGACTTGTTCTCATCTGTATTTTGAAGGAGGGAAAGGTCTATGCAGGTATAATATGCTTCAGATTTTAGCTCAATACTGGCAATCTTGAGTTATTTAGGTTCTAGGTATGCCATTCTCACAATATGTACTACAGCTTTCCTTCCCCAGCTGCAGACTTTTGCCATACTTATTCTTTGCTGCTCCTTCACTGAGAGAACTGTGTGCTCTTGAGTTCTGCGGCTTAAACAGAGACCTAAGAAAAGCCAGTCATACACCAGAAGTAAAAGCACAAATACACATTTTTATTCCAGGCCTTTCGACTGGCTGCAGAACACACAGCAACAGCCGGCTAAGCAGAGTACTCCTGTGGGACTACATGCTCCGGAGGGTGGAGTTGTGGCTTGGAGTGCGAACTGTACCTCTTTGTTGAAACAACTGTGTGACCTAAAGGGAACAAGGAAGCAGAAGACGTGCTGTCCACCACACTCTGCCTCCTGCTGTGCCATCATGTGGCACCCCTGAAAGTCCTCTGACACAAAAGAAGAGGCAACAGCCCACACAGGTGGTGCAAAGTCACAAAGTCTGGCCAGACATCCTGCAGGTTTGCTGATAGTTTCTCTGCCTTCAGCCAGGGACGAACTCAAGAATGACGGCTCTCTTACTTTCTTAACAGACTCAGAGCTCTCTGTTTCAGGAAAAAACTGGACATCACACTGCCAGCTTCTCAAACACACTGTGGTCCCTATGAGTGGACAAAGGTCTGGGGTGAGTCAGATCCCAGTTGGCTAGATACTGGAGGGAAAGGGAGTTCTGAATCTTACATCCTTCCAATGCACATTCAAAATTCCCAGTGATGTTTTCATATACTTTAAGTGCCAAAGTACCTTTAAAAAGTTGGCCTTCCTCAATTAAAATCCAGCAAGACCTGCTTGCCAAAAGTGGCTTCTGAACTAGGCTGACAAGAACCCAGCTTGGCCTTGTACAATTTTCAGCACCTCTGACTTACTTTATTGTACTTGCTCAAACAAAATCTCTTTCAGTCTGTAATATTGCAGTCTACTCTCTCAGAGGTAATTTATTTTCCTTATTTATGAAGTATTTCATTTTTACTGTTTGGGGGTAATTGATATAGAACATTCAGAACAGAACATTTTCAAAAACCTTTCAGATACCAGCAAGCCAGTACCATGATAATTGCAAAACATATGAAGCTCCAAAACTCTTCAACAGGTTTAATGCTAGGAATTTTTTAAACCTGTGCACTCTACACATGCTTTCTTGTGCTTTCCAGAAGTGTGCGTGACATTTATGAAGACGGACAACCTGAAGCACAGGGAAAAGATTCTGCTTTGAAGGCTTAGGGGGGAATTTACCTTAGGACTCTCTGTGCAGAGGGTCTGTACAGCAGTGAATGTCACTGCAGAATTTGTGAAAGAGATATCACTTGTACACTACATCTCTGCTTCCTAAACTCTCCCTCTATAGCTGGCTGCTAGCCTCACCTAAATAAAGGAATCTGCTCGGGTCCTTACTTGGAGTAAAATCCTAGTGAAAACAGAATATAAGCCAGAATGTCCTCCAGAGCTTTCCTGTCTCTCATTTGCTCTTGGAGTAAAAGGATACAAGTGTATGGCCCATTCACTCACAGAAATGCTTCGATGCCAAAGCACTTTGCTGGTAGAGCATCTCATAATTTGGATGAGCAAAGTGCTGAATTAAGTAGGGATCTCACTTATTCATCAGGTGAACTAAAGAAAACTAGCCTCAGTATGTAAGCAGGCTTTGCCTTCTCTTTGCAGAAGACTGCCAGCTCATTACAAATACATTTGCCAAGAACAAAAAGTCCCGCTCTGTCCCCTGCTCATCTCAAAGTATGAACTCACCTTCAGGGCTGCTCTCACACAGTACAGTCTGTTTTGCTCCCCTTGCAAGAATGAGAATTTAGCAAGAACGAAACTTGCAAGAAGATGGCTCTGTCTTTTTGCCTTCCAAAGGACACTTGCTTGATAAATACTCCTTTGAATTTGGCTCTATATGTTCCCTTCTGTGTAATGCCCACAAATATTTCTACTCTATCCTTTATATATAGGAAATCTGCATAATTTACATCTTGTTTTCCTACCCCTGGATTTTAAAAGACATGTTGGAGTTTTAAATCCAGCACATTTCAGATCCAACATATTTCAGATCCTCACATAAACTCTCATGTCAGAATTCAGCCTTTTGGTTTCAGGACAGTAAACAATGGTCATGCAAGCATGGCTGTCCTGTCAATCATTGTTTGCACCAAAAAAAAGGCAAATCAAGCAGTGATCTACATTTCTCCACAGAGAAGAACACAGTAAAATGGTATCTGCAGTAGCTTTCTGTTAAAAGTCATCTTACAGTCAGAAACAGGTGGGATGAGATTGCAGGTGATCAGGGATGGAAAGCTAGCATGCCTGTAGGCAGCAGTAGTACAATCCTGAAAATTTTCTCTCATCAGTAAAGGGTTTTTTTCCTGCTACCCCAAATACTAAATGGAGTCTAAGCCTAGATTCTCAGCTGAAAGACAGCAGTGACCAACCCTGATTTCAACTCTTCAGTCAAGGTCTCCTGATGCAGACCTCTCCAAAAACACAAAGTCCCCAGCACTTGGCTCAGGGCCACCAAGACTGTAACCTCCACCTCCGAAGTATCAAGCAGCAAGGTTCAGATCTGTAAGGCTACTCAGGCTCCCAGACCGTTCCTACCTTGATTCTTGAGGCTATATGTTTTAAAGTGTCCCTTACCACCACAAATCTAAGCATATATCTGGTCTGACAAAGATACAAACCACAAAACAATAGAATCAAAACATGACAAAACAAAAAAAGGAAAAAACCAACTGTAAGAAGTTAATTTTTGAGAGAAAAAATACAGGATTTTCTGTGATGCATCATTTCATGCACCAAACAAGCCAACACCTTTAAGACAAATATCCTTTTCCTCTTCAGCAGGATCCACATCCTGCTCCTGCCCTTCCACAGACACAACACTGAATGGAACATGTTTGCTCTGTGTAGAAGTTACTGCCAAGACACTAAGAAGTAACTCAGGCATTTAAACATAGGCATCTGATGTAATCTTAGAGACCTTTAAGCAACCCTCATGGCCTTCAGCTGTCAGTACGTGACCTGTCGGAACTTTTACGTCTTCAATATTTTATGATGTCTATCATAGAATCTTAGAATGGCTGAGGTTGGAAGCAATCTCTGGAGGTTATCTGGTCCAAACACCCTGCTGAAACAAGTCCACTCCATGCTGGTTGCCAGGACTATGCCCAGATGACCTCTGAATATCTCCAAGGCAGGAGACTCCACCACCTTGATCACTCTCACAGTAAAAAAGTGTTACCTGATGTTCAGAGAAAAATTCAAGCATTTCAGCTTGTGCTCCTTGTCTGTCACTGGGCATCACCAAAAAGAGTCTGGCTCCATCTTCTTTTTGCCCTCCCTTCAGATTTTGGTACACATTGCTGAGATTTCCCCCGAGCCTTCTCTGAGAAAGTTTTCCAGCTCTCTTGACTGTCTTCATATGAAGGATGCTCCAGGCCCTTTGTTGTCTTTGGAGCCCTTCACTGGACTCTCCCAGCAGCTCCTTATCTCTGCTGTACTGGGGAGCCCAGAGCTTACCACAGCACTCCAGGTGTGACCTTACCAGTACTGAATAGAGGAGAAATATCCCTCTCTCAGCCTGCTGGCAACATTCCTCCTAATGTAGCTCAGGATGCCATTCAACTGCACTGCCACAAGGGCACGTTGATGGTTCTTGTTCCACTTCCTGCCCACCAGGTCCTTTAGGACCTGCCCACCTTTAGGTCCTTTCCCACAAAGCTGTTTTGTGCCAACTGACTTCCAACATATACCAGTGCATCTGGCTGTCCTCCCCTGATGCAGGACTTTGACATCATACTGCTCAGCCAAGGGAAGTGCAAAGTCCCACTAAAAAGCAGAATGACCCTCCGGTGTATCAGCCACTCCTCCCAGTTTGGTGTCATCCATGAACTTGCTGTGGGTTCACTCTGCTCCATCATCCAGATCATTAAATAAGGTGTTTAAAGAGTGTTGGACCCAGTATTGACCCCTGGGGTGCACTACTAGCTACTGGCCTCAAACTTCATGCCACTGAGCACTACCCTCTGGGCCCAGCCATTCAGCCAGTTTTCAATCCACCACACTGTCAGCTTATCAAGCCCCTTCAGCAGTTTGCCCATGAATGTTATGGGAGTATCCAAAGCCTTACTGAGCTCAAGGCAGACAATATCTGCTGCTATCCCCTCATCTACCGAATGAGTAATTTCATCGTTGAAGGTTATTGACCTCATTAAGCAGGATTTCCTCTTTGTATATCCACACTGACTGATCCAAATCACCTTCTTTCCAGGAATGAATAGTATCCAGGAAGTTGTTTCACCATCACGTCAGGAGACAGAGAACCACAGAAACGGCTGAAAGGGATACTAAGTATCACCTAGTTCCAACCTCCTTGCCATGGGCAGGGACACCTTCCACTAGACCAGGCTGCTCAGAGCCCCATCTAGCCTGGCCTGGGACATGGCCAGGGATTGGGCATCAAGAGCTTCTTTGGGCAACCTGTTCCTGTGCCTCACCACTCCCACAGTAAAGCATTTGTTCCTAACTCCCACAGTAAAGCACGTTCCTAACACACAAATGCAGTAAAGCATTTGTTCCTAAAACCTACTCTCTTACAATTTGAAGCCATTCCCTCTTATCCTGTCACTACATACCCTTGTAAAAAGTCTCTTTCTTGTAGGCTGCCTTCAGGGACTGTAAGGTCACAATTAGGACATCCCGAAGCCTTCTCTTTTCCAGGCTGAACAATACCAGTTCTCTCAGCCCTTCCTTGCAGGAGAGGTACTCCCTCCCCCTGATCATCTTGGTGTCCCTCCTCTGGACTAATTCCCTGTCCTTCCTGTGCTGGGACCCCAGAGCTGGGTGCAGTGTTCCAGGTGGGGTCTCACCAGAGCAGAGCAGAGGGGCAGAATCCCCTCCCTGGCCCTGCTGCCCACGCTGCTTTGGATGCAGCCCAGGGCACGTTTGGTTTTCTGGGCTGTGAGTGCTCATGGCTGGGTCATGTCCAGCCCCTCACCCACCAGCACCCCCAAGGCCTTCTCACAGGGCTGCTCTGCATCTGTTCATCC
>VZRQ01009262.1:0-14292 GCA_013397975.1 Machaerirhynchus nigripectus | reverse complement strand
GGCGTGGCATTTCCCGGAGTGTGGAGCTGCGGAAGGGAGGGATACCAGGGCAGACCCTCCACCTGTGTAACAAGGGAATGGCCTGAAGTGTCAGGGGAGGTTTAGGCTGAATATTAGAAAAAGGCTCTTCACCCAGAGGGTGGCTGGAACGGGCTCCCCAGGGAAGTGGTCACAGCATCAGCCTTACAGAATTCAGGAAGCGTTTGGACAATGCTCTTGGGCGCATGGGTGCTTGGGGTGTCCTGTGCAAGAATAAGAGTTGGACTCGATGATCCTTGTGGGTCCCTTCCAACTCAGCATAGTCTGTGATTCTTGGTGTATCAGTGTTCTGGAGAAGCACGGGGGGTGATCTCTCACACCGGGAACGGGCCTGGTGAAGACGTCAGCTGCCTTCGTGGGAGGAATGGTGGGAACCTTTTTTTTGCCCTAACACGTGTGCAGGGCGATAGATGCTTTTCCATTCTCACAGAGGCGTTGGAGGGTATACGAAGGACTTCGTTTGGTGTTTGGTCACCTGCACTGGGCTGCCGGAACAGGCCCCGGGGGTGTGTGGACACAGGCGATGTAGGGCCGGTGGCTCTGCTCCATGGGTGGGGAAGGGGGGCAGGAATACACATACAGGTAGGTACATGGTGCGGGGAGAGTTCCGGGCAGAATATCCTGTATGCCACACAGCAAAGCAAGTGGGGAGATGAAATTGCCCTCAACACATGGGTATACACAGAGTGTAGAGACTGGGAGTATTCCAGGCTCTTTGCTTTTATAACGCAGCGTTTCAGAGGTGTGAATATGGAATATACAGGTGGTGTCATTTGTGAGACAGTGGAGGGGTGTCTCATGCTCTGGGGACTGCTAACAGAAATAGTATCTGCTAGGCTGCTGTAAAATCTGGCCCCGAATTTCCCAGTCTTAAAAAGTCCTTGAATCTGTAATAATCTAAAAGCTTTAGGATGGGATATAGAAGAGCAGTTGGAGGTTAATTATTTCAAGTAGTCCTTCATGGAAGACTGTTTTATTTCTTGTCCTTTCTACTAAAGACTGCTAGACCCTGCAAGGCAGAACTTGGATACCTTGGTATGCCTTGGAACAGGAGGAGCCCCCAACTAGAGAGTTCTGTGTAGATCAAACTCAGTACGTCATCAAACACCTAAAAACTAAGAGGCAACTCTTAATGATTAATTATTTCAAATAATTTTGGTGAACAGTTCTGAAAAGAGATATTTGCCTGCAAAATCTGATAATAAATTCTAAAATCACAACGGTAACAAAATCTTGTAGCTAGGGCATCACAGCTCTGCTTGAATGAATTTTAATTGAATGAAATGAATTGAATGTTAATGGCTGAAGGGACTTGGCCATTACTTGTTGACAGTGAATAGTGTCTGAAAATACAGAATTATTTTTGCATTTAGGCTCAGAAAAAATTATTCTCAGGGTAGAAAAATGCCTGTTATTAAAAACTGTGATGTGGCAATACATCACATGTTTCTTTAGAAAACATCCGTGTTATCCTGGAAAACAATTAAACCACTTTAATTAGTGGTAAATTTCCACACACAGTTGATACTTATATTGCATTGTTACCTACCTTCTGCTAGGGTAAATATTTTGGTTCTTCAGATAAGCAGGTGTGTAAAATTGACAGCAATAGAAAACCTGTCTGCACCAAGGCCAGTGCATGGTTCACTTGGCAGCTTTTTGAACCTATTGTGTTACAGAATTTTAAGGCAGAACCGGAAATAATTCTGCTTTGGGCTTACTGAAACGTAATGTTAGCAGAAGTTGGAATGGACAAATACCAGGAATTGCTTTTGGTTCTAGTCAATTCAGACGGATTTGGAATGTCTCCAGATCTACCTCTGAAATTATTTCAAGAGACCATTATTACAGCCAAATACCAACTGCAATTAAACGTTATCTGTGTGGCTGGAAAGATGTGTGGTGTAGTGATTCAGTTCTGTTGGATCTGTAGTTATGGTGAAACGTGAGATTTTATTTTTTCACAACTTACAGACCTACTATTTTAGGAGATGGTATGTTCCGTGTCTGGATGGAAAGTTTTTAGAATTTTAGACAATTCTTGAAGATAGGAAAGCCAGAAAACTATTCTTCTTCTTAAAAGCCTCCTTTGCATAAATGAAAAGAAACTGCTTTGTCACAGGGGTCATGGGGATCCTAGCTCATACAGGTAACTTGGAGTTAAGAGACTTCGGATAAGTTTGCTTTGTCACTTCCTTAATTTGCAGTTTTTCACTCTAGCTTCTTGGTTTATATAATACAGAATATGTATGCAGCAGTGGCCAACTTGAAGAGTCTAGTGAGAGTTTTGCCTCTAGTTGTACT
Organism: Machaerirhynchus nigripectus; assembly: GCA_013397975.1. NCBI lineage: Eukaryota > Metazoa > Chordata > Aves > Passeriformes > Dicruridae > Machaerirhynchus > Machaerirhynchus nigripectus. Next base: position 11,949 of record VZRQ01009262.1, on the reverse strand, counting down.
AATACTGCTCATGCAGTTTCAAAGACAAGCTTTATAGGTGTGTCAGAAGTGGCATTCACATCTTGAACACGATTTTATGTGAATTAGTGGCTGGTTTTACATACATAATGACAGGATGTCCTGCGCAGAACCATCTCCAAAAAGAGGTTGTTATAGAAATGTGGAAAATTAGTGGGTCTGCTAAACCTGAGTCTGGCTAATGTCACTGCTAGTCACAGTTTTACAGAGCCATAAGGGATTGCAAGTGGGCTAGAGATACCGCTTTACCTTTGACAACTTGGGATAGATTCCTGATCACCCTAATATTGCTATTACACCGAGGTATTGTTTCATCATGTGTGATGATGAAACCTAAACTAATGTCTTAAAAATAGGGAAATCTTGAAAAGTTCCTGGATTTTGTACATTTCATGAGAGTGTGATGTCACAGTAGCCTTCCTTTTAGAACTTTACTGCAAAAATCTGAATGCAGTCTAAAAGGAGCATGGAATTGCTCCTATTAATATTATTGTGTATGTACTGTCGTGCTTTTCTAGCTGGAAAAATCAGTAGAGAGATTGATACTGCTTTGAGTCAGAGATAAGCAGCCCTTGTGCGTTAATCCAGAAAAAGTTCAGTCTGCACAGTAGAGTAAGAATCTGACATAACATTAGATTTTATACCAAAAGGATGGTACTTACTTAAACTCTTGCTAGCACCTTAGTAATTTCTGTTTGGGAGGAGAGGAAGTCTGGGTTATTTGGGAGGAGTTATTGCTGTATCCTTTTTTGATAGGTTTATTTGAACCTAATACTGTATTACTGATTTCCTTAATGTACTTCGGCCTACAAAAGGTTATGTAAGGCTTTAGAAGTAAATGTGTAACTCGTTTTACCTCACCAAAATGTGTTTAATGGAGATACATAAACTGACTTAGTCAAAAACTTTCTCGTTTTGTTTACAGAGTCTGTCAGTGGATGCATCTGAGCAATTTGTTCTATTCTGTCATTTTGGAATATGAGGTTTTCTTTTTTTTCTAAGGCAGAATAATTTTTCTACTTTTACAGAGCTTTCCATCTAAACAGGGAAAAGTCATTTTACTGTTTAATTACAGTTGAACTTCATAATACTTAATGTTGTTAATACAGAATTTTTATATACTGTTTATAGAAATAGAGGTATTAAAATTGAGTTTTAACTAACATATTTCTATTCTAAATTTTGGAAACAGAACTTACTCGTTCTGTTAGGTACTAGGTGTCTGTTGTCAGTGGAATAGTTACTGTGGGTCCACAGTTTGGGCTGCACTTGTGTATACTGTTCGTGAAGTGTGTAAGTAAATTACTACTATTAATGACACACTTTTTTTTTCTTTATTATGTCAGGAGGTGTACTTCAAGAATCTTTCAAAACAGAAACAAAAGGAAGTCATGGAGAAGAATGGAAACAACCACAAACTTCGTGTTTGTGTTGCTACTTGCAACCGTGCTGATTATTCAAAGCTAGCTCCCATTATGTTTGGTATTAAGGCAGAACCACAGTTTTTTGAGCTTGATGTTGTAGTGCTTGGTTCCCACCTGATTGATGATTACGGGTAAGGTGAATTTTTTTCTACCAATATGTTTCTGAGGTGTTAGCAACGATAACATGAATGTTAGGTAAAAAAAAGTCTTGCCATCCTGAGGGTACACAACAAAGTTTTACACTCTTTTCCAGAATTTTATTTTGCAGCTCCTTCTGAGATTGCATATTTCTGGGATTTTTTCGATCAGTCTTGGAATTCTAGAAAGTTCTGTGTAAGTGCTGTAATTGAGACCTTTAACAGGATCACAGGCTGTATGAAGTGAGAAACTCATGTAATTCATTTTTCCCTAAGAACCTGGTGATTTTCAAATGAGAATGTGCTACAGTTTTTTTTAGTNCAGGGCTGTGGAGGCAGGAGTATGGTTGTGTGTTTCTGACTAAATGCATTACAAAATGATAGATGTATGGTTAACTATGGTATATGGGTAGGCAGGAGAGAATAGGGTCCCCCTCCATAACTCTCCATAAGTAAGCAGTCAGATCACCTGCCCAGGAGGATGAGATGTCTTGGTCCAAACCCCGTCCCTTGGAAGGACTTCCCGCATCCCAGGTGGATATTCTCCTGGTTGCTGGGGGAAAGGTAGAAGGAACAGCATGGATAGTCTTTCTGGGATTGTCGTTGATTTTCCTCAGGCTGCATTTACCAGATTGGACCCCGTAAATGAAATAGATATGAAAACACGTAGATATGTATTTTGGAAAACAAAATCAGACTTTAGCTTAGGTCTGCAGCATATCAGCATTGTTGAACTTTTAGAAACGGATAAGCGTATCTTCAAGTAAAGACACTTTTTGGATTTTCCAATGAGAAATTTTGGCATTTTATAAGCTAGGATGGGAGGAAGTTATATTATCTCCAACTACGAAGACAGGATGTTCCACTGGTGACTGTTCTGTTTCTGCACATTACAGCGCTCTGTTCCTTGCTTTGTACTGGACATTGTTTCCATCCAGTAACATGGCAAGGTGAATTCAACATCACAAAACTAACCTGATTCAAAACAAAACCAGACAAGAAAAAAACCAGTTGAACTTCTTGACAGGTTACTATGTTGAATTGCACCCTCTCTGATTGGAGAAATAAAGTAATCCCATTTCATTTGCTAAAGAGAAGAAACATGGCCCTGATTTCTCTGCATCACATAACCCTTTGCTGTCTGCAAGACTTGTGCAAAGTAGTACAAAATACAACTTCTCCAGGTCCAAGGTGTTTAACACTAGTCTCTCTATGGCAAATGATTTGTAATGCACAAAATAAACAGTAGAGATTTTGATATGGCAAATGTTTTTGCTGTTAGTTGCTTTGCGGTAAGTATTCTAAAACCCAGGTAGGTACTCCTCGGGGCTTTTTCAGGGCCTAGCCGTGCCCCCCTTAATCTGGGTCATCCTAGAAAATTAGTGGATCCTCAGAACAGACACATTCTAGTGATGTGAATGGGGCAATCAGCAGTATCTGAAGTCAAATGGCAGTGATCCTGTGAAGTGCCTGTTACTGAAATACTTGGAGGATTGTAAAAGGAACAAAACCACCAGAAATGCGCAGTCTTGTTTGTCCCTAGATTTTCACCTTTCAAAAGGCAAAGAATATAGAAGCAAAGAGAAGAAAGTTCTCTGAGACAAATGTACATAGTTGGGAAAATGGTAGGTCTGCTAAAGATACTTGTAAGCGGAAATAGAAATGTAATGAAATTTATGCTATATAAATGTGAGCCACTTCATTCAGTAAAATAAAAAGGATTTGCCTTAAAAAATACAGAATCTGAAATAATATATGCTAGCTGCAGGATGTTTTCTTTAAACATACAGGCCTCAGCTTTGCATCACATCTTTTGTATTTACACAGTTGTCCACAGAAAAGTCAATAAACATACCCCTTCTGACAGGAAATCATGCCACGCCTATTCTCTGAAAGGCTCTGCAGGCACACAAACAAAGAGTTTCATTTCTGAGGATTTCCCGAACATGGTCAGCACAGTTCCTCCTTAAAGGTGTCTAGAGAAACTGGATGTTTGGAGTATTGGGGAGGATCTTCACATGCATGAGAATACTGTTAAAATCTTAAAAGCCATTTTCCTCAGTGAAGGAGATGTGAAAAGCAGTGTGTCTTTGTTCAAACTGTGGTACAGCTGTTGTAATTCGCGTTTACTTTGTGAAGCGATATTGCTGTAAAATCAAGTTGTATTTACTCTGATCCTTTTTCTCTGACCTTCAGTAATACCTATCGTATGATTGAACAAGATGACTTTGATATTCATACAAGATTACACACCATCGTGAGAGGGGAGGATGAGGCAGCTATGGTGGAGTCGGTGGGCCTTGCATTAGTGAAGTTACCCGATGTCCTAAACCGCCTGAAACCTGACATAATGATAGTTCACGGGGACAGATTCGATGCTTTGGCCCTGGCCACTTCTGCAGCCCTGATGAACATTCGCATTCTTCACATTGAAGGTGGGGAAGTCAGTGGGACCATCGATGACTCCATCAGACATGCCATAACCAAACTGGCCCATTACCACGTGTGCTGCACAAGGAGTGCAGAGCAGCACTTGATAGCCATGTGCGAAGACCACGACCGCATCCTGTTAGCAGGCTGTCCCTCATATGACAAGCTCCTCTCTGCCAAAAACAAGGACTACATGAGCATCATTCGCATGTGGCTGGGTAAGCAGGCCACTGTTTTTCTCACATGACTTTCAACACTTAAGACAAACTTAGTAAGTAGGTTATCAGTCAAAAAGTAATACATATTTTTAATAGGACCTGGTATTTATTTCTTTCTGCGTTTGCTTTCGTACAGCTGAAACGCTACAAATGTGTTCTACCGAACACTTCTGGTCCTTCTGCCAAGTCAAAAAATAACTCCTTAAATGGGTAATTTCTCTGAGCTGAACAATTTAAAAGCAGAACAGTCATATATGAATAGTTATTTTGGTATAAAGGATGTGTTTAAATAGAATCAAAGCTGTTCAGGCCTAATACAAAAAAATCAAACAGAATTTGTATTATGAACCTTTTTTTGAGGAATGCACTGCAACAGGACAACATGCACGAAAGGCTTTCTGGTGTTTCATAGTCAGTGACTGACTTACAAATAATTCCTGTAAACAATGGGATTTTATGTTTGCTTTTTTATCTTTGACAAAGCAGTCTCCTGTATGGCTACCATGTGTAGTTGGAAGCTGGAATCTTTTTCAGACAGTATGTTTTGCAGGTAAATGTTTATCAAGTGTAATAAGACAAGTATGACTGACTATTTTAAAGTAGTAGAAATGAAGTCTTTTCTTGGGAATGGACAACTGACAGAAAATCTGAGCAGCTTCAGGAGCATTCCAGATTTACAGTGGTGTGGAACGGTCTCTCGATCCTGGGTTAGTCTTGGAAAGCTTTAGAAGTAGGCTTGAAAGTTAGCAGTTTGTTGACATTTAGGTAGTGGTCTCTAAAGTTATGAGATGTACTTGGAGAGGCAAATAACAAGCTAGGTTACCCTGTAACTCCCTTGATTTTTATTCTAGCATTGATCCCTGTCTGTTAGATACATCCCATCCAATGCCTTGACTTTTCAGGCTTTCCCATCTGTAGTTTCAAAAGTATGTCCTGCCTTCCTTTTGCTATTCCACGCCAATAAAAAAACTTTTCTTGCCTTCCATTTGGACAGGTGAAGATGTCAAAACCAGAGATTACATAGTTGCTCTGCAGCATCCTGTAACCACAGATATTAAACATTCCATAAAGATGTTTGAGCTGACACTAGATGCACTCATCTCCTTCAACAAGAGAACACTTGTTCTATTCCCTAATGTGGATGCAGGTGAGTACAATACCTTCATGACAGAGTGACACATAACAGATTGTCTTTAAAAGAGTGCTTTTATCCCAGGTCCTCCAGCCAGGTAGAAATAGCTGGATGGTGTCAGCCTCATGGGTGCATCTGCTGTAGCTCTGTGTTCACATTGCTGGAGGACATTTCAGCTTTTCAGTGTGGGAAGGAAAATGAAGAGAAACCACATGACATGCAGGAGCAATATTAGTGCCTCCTACATTAACTTAAAACTACAAGGAGCCTTTTGCAGTGAATTCTTGGATCAAACTTCGGCTCACGTGTCGAGCTATGCAATTTACGCTGTAAAGATAAAAAGAGAGCAAAACCTATTCAGAGCTGGCAATTCAGTGAATGGCTGGCTACTAGATCCTTTGCATGTCTGGACTTCTATTTTAAACGTAGAAGTTAAATAATTGATTTACTTTGTTTTTCTGTAGGAAGCAAAGAGATGGTTCGTGTAATGAGGAAGAAGGGCATTGAACATCATCCCAATTTTCGGGCAGTAAAGCATGTGCCATTTGACCAGTTCATTCAGCTAGTTGCTCACGCTGGTTGTATGATTGGTAACAGCAGCTGTGGTGTCAGAGAGGTGGGAGCGTTTGGTACGCCTGTCATCAACCTGGGGACACGTCAGACGGGAAGAGAAACGGGTACATGTTTGCTTGACTCTCTAGTGTTCTGTAATGCAGGACAGGGCATCAGAGGTGTCACCACTGCTTTGGTGGGAGCAAGGGGAGGCATACAACTGATGAAGAGTGATGTCAATCTGGTGGGCATCTTTCCCTCACAGAGGAAATAAAAAAATTTTTTTCTTTTTCCTAAAGCAGCTCATACTCTAATGCAGTTTGCGGATCTGATCTGTCCTGTTATGTTAATTTTTGTTGTCTAGGTGAAAATGTTCTTCATGTTCGTGATGCTGATACACAGGATAAGATTCTTCATGCTCTGCAGCTACAATTTGGGAAGCAATATCCATGGTGAGTACATTCATCTTAATTCATTGGAGGGGATGTTAAAGCAGTAGAGTAAAAGGCATTTAGTCCTAAGGTGTTCCATCATATTTGATTGGAGTGCTTTTAATGCACTGATGTGAGGTTACAAATGATTTTTCATTTCAGAACCATAATGCGATGTCTGATGTGCAGTAGTATTTATAGAGCAAAATGTTACTAGTAATGTTTCAATACAAGTAGTCATTTAACCTCCAACAGAAAGTCAAGAGGACAAAATTCATGTTAACTTAGATCAGTGTGATGAAAAGAGCTTGTTCTAGAGGAGCAGCATGGGGGAGAACATCCTGTCTGCCAACTCGGACTTGTGCCTGAAGGACACTTTTTCATGTGGGTACAAAATGACACCAAGAGCCGAAAAATGGGCAGGATCAAGGAAGACTATAAAGCCCTGGTGAGGCACGTGAAAAACATCACTGCCCGAGTCATCTCCTCATGTATCCTACCAGTTAGAGAAATCAGGACAGCCAGAAGCAGACACATTGTGCAGATCAATGTCTGGGTTTGTGGCTGGTGCCGTTGAAGTTTTGGCTTTTATAACAGTGGGTCATGTTTTTATGATTGTAGCCTGTTACACGGGAATGGGATCCCCCTGGCTAAAAAGGCCAGGAGAATCTTCGGCAGCAGGCTGGCCAGTTTGGTATGATGGGCTTTAAACTGACAGACTCGGGATGTGGGGTCCAAAAGGTAACGATTGTGCCATTGCTTCCAGGGGAGTAGGTTGTACCAACCAGTGCAGAGACAGATGTACCTTGGCTGCAGCTCAAGTTGAGGATCTGTCTTGGTTTGAGACAATATAAAGAGGTGGGCACTCTAGAAATGAGTAACCTCCCCCTTGATTCCAACCAATCCCTTTCCACCAACAAGGAACAAGACTCAAGTAGGTGTAAGTGAAAAAATAACAGTTTATTAACAAACAGAATGCCAGCAGGTGGGGGGGAAGTAAATAACTGCTAGATACCAAACTGCTAAGCCTCACAACCCCACGGGAACAAAGAGACCCGAAATGCTGGAAATACCCATTCCCAAAGTCACGCCCGCCAGAGGTGGCCACATGGCTGAAGGACAAAGGGAAGGTGACATCACACCCTTCCCTTCCAAGGTGGCACCTCCCAGGTGACCACATGTTCCCCAGAACAAAGAGGCAAGATGGTGACAACCCCCACGGGGAAGGCAGGAGCCTGCAGAGCAGTTCTAGAGGCAGATGGAAATGTGCTGGTTCGTGTGGGGTCTGCGTTGCTGCCATCACTTCCTCATGCTGTTTGCGGGCCCTGCCAGCGCTGCTGCCATGCTCTGTTCCATGGCTGTGGGGTGGGGTTCTGGGGAAGGACCGCTCCATCCGTGCTGGCACAGGGTGTCCAACCCAAGGAACTCACTGGCTTTGTTGCTGCCAGCAGACCTTGCAAACTTCCCTTTGAAACAGTTTCTAACTGAAAAATGCAGTTTCTAGAATGGCAAACCCAAGGCTGCCACAAAAGGGAGAAGCTCTACTCCCATTGTCTTCTCTCCTGGAGCGGCTGGACTGGGGCTGAACCTGTCCCACTCTGCGGCAGCAGGCAGGCACCTGTAGACTTCGCCCCAAGAATGCCCAAAACCACCAACTGGAGTCCTTCCAAGACAAGGGGGGAAAAAAATGAAAAGAGAATCCAAAAAGGGAAGAGAAAAAGAACCTCTGCCAAAGCAAAGATGAAACAGCCAGCAAAACAAACCCCATGTGGCAAAAGGCAGGAAACTGCCTGGGCAGAGTGATTGTAAAAATGCCTCCGATCACCGCCCCCCCTCCCCCCCCCAAGGTCCCCAGCTGCAGTGTCTTGAAGAGACAGTTGCAATTTTAGGGCACAGATAGATACTGAATACAATAACACTCCAGGATAGGATCATCGGGCAAAACATATCAAGAGCTTTTATGACTACGGTGTTTATGACTCTTAAACACCCTCAAGCAACCTCATTGCTTGATCCGCTGTGAAGTGCCCATATACAAATGCACACAGCAAGTGGTATAAACAAGATAATGTAATAAACTAGAAATCTATGTGAGGTTGCAGAGTCATGATCTCATTGGAATTATGGAGACATGTCTGGAATATTGTCATGGATGGCTACATATAATTTTAGAGAGGACAGGTCAGAGAAGCAAGGTGGTGGAATTGTTCTTTGTGTCAGAAAGGAATTGGAATGCTCTGCTCAGGGACAGATGAACAAGTTGAGAGTTTATGGGCAAGAATTAAGGGACAGGCAAACATGGGTGACCCTGTTTTGGGTGTTTACTACAGGCCACCTGATGAGGAGGAAGTGGATGAGGTTTTCTGTGGGCAACGGGAAATAGCCTCAGAGTTACAGGCCCTGGTTCTCCTGGGGGACTGATATTTGTTAAGAGGAACAACAGAGCTTGGCACACACAGTTCAAGAAGTTCCTGAATTGCAGCTCAGTGAAGATAACTTTGATACAGTGGTGGAGGAGCCAGTGAGGAAAGGTGTGTTCTGGACCTTGTACTAACAAACCAGGAGGCACTGGTTGAAGACATGAAGGTTGGGGACAGCTTTGGCTGCAGTGACCATTAGAAACTCAGATTCCTGCTTTGGGGAAGCAAAACAGCAAGCAGGACGAGAACCCTAAACTTGCAAAGAGCTAACTTTGACCTCTTCAAAGACCTATATGAAGGAATCTGATGGGTTAGGACTCCAAATGAGGAGGGTGTCCAAAGAGCTGGTCAGTATTCAAGCGTCACTTCCTCTGACCTCAAGACCAGTGCATCCCTATGATCCAGAAATCAGGCAGAGAAGGCAGGAGACCTAACTGGATGAGATTCTAGCAAAACTCAAACAGAAGAAAGAAATTTATGGGATGTGAAAAAAGAGACAGGCCACATGGGAGGACTATAGGAACCTTGTCAGAGTATGCAGGGATGCGAGAAGGGAGGCCAAAGCTCACTTGGAATTCAGTCTGGCAGGGAATGTCAAGGACAACAAGAAGGGCTTCTACAAATTCAGCAGCAGCAACAGGAAGAGTAGGGTACATGTCGGGCTGCTGCTGGATCATATGGGTGTCCTGGTGATGGAAGACACACAGAAGGTGGAATTACTGAATGCCTTCTCTCCTCAGTCTATACCACTGAGAACAGCCCTCAGGAATCCCAGACCTCAGAGATACGAGAAAAATGGAGAATGGAAGACTTGTTTGTAGAGGGTTGGATTAGAGATCAGCGAGGCAGACTAAACACCCGTAAATCTACAGGCCTGATGGGATGCACCCAAGTGTGCTGAGGGAGCTGGCAGATGTTGCTAAGCCAGTCTCCATTATCTTGAAAAAATCACAGAGAGTGGCAGATATGCCTAATAACTGGAGGACAGCCAATGATACTCCCATCTTCAAAAAGGGCAAGAAGGAGGACCTGGGAAACTACCAGCCAGTCAGCCTCACCTCCATCCCCAGAAAGGTGACAGATCATTCTTGAGGTCATTACCAAGCATGTAGAAAAAAAGAAAGTCATTGGGAGAAGTCAGCATGGGTTCACCAAGGGGAAATCATGCTTAATCAATCTGATAGCCTTCTGTGATGGCATGGCAGGATTGGTCGACAAGGGGAGAGCTGTGGATGTTGTCTACCTTGACTTCAGCAAGGCTTTCAATGTAACATCTTCATAGCTCAGGAAGTGTGGGTTAGCTGAATGGACAGTGAGCTGGATCAAGAACTGGCTGAATGGCAGAGCTCAGAGGGTTGTGACCAGCAGGATAGGATCCAGTTGGAGGCCTGTAGTGCTGGCATTCCCCAGCGTTCAGTACTGGGTCCAGTCTTACTCAGCTTGCTTATCAACAACTCAGATGAAGGGGTAGAATGAACCCTAAGCCAGTTTGCAGATGATACAAAACTGGGGGTAGTGGCTGACACACCTGAAGGCTCTGCTGTCACTCAGAGGGACCTTGGTAGGCTGGAGAGTTGGGCAGAGAGAAACCTAATGGGGTTCAACAAGGGCAAGTTTAGGGTCCTGCACCTGGGGAGAATAACCCCAGGCACCAGGACAGGCTGGGGACAGACCTGCTGGAAAGCAGCTCTGCAGAGAAGTGGTGGACAACAAGCTGTCCGTGAGCCAGCAGTGCCCTTGCAGCCAGGAGGGCCAGTGGGATCCCGGGGTGCATCAGGAAGAGTGTGGCCAGCAGCTCAAGGGAGGTGATTGTCCCCCATACTCAGCTCTGGTGAGGCCACATCTGGAGTGCTGTGTCCAGTTCTGGGCTCCTCAGGACAAGACAAGGAGCTGCTGGAGAGGCTCCAGTGGAGGCTGCATCACTGATAAATGGCTTAAGGGCTGGTGTCATCAGTGGAATTTTGGATTCTTTGATCACAGGGCAACTTTTACGGCACCTGGCCTGCTGGAGTCAGATGGGCTCCATCGGTCTAACAAGGGCAAAAGGATTCTAGCACATGAGTTGGCAGGGCTGAGTGAGAGGGCTTTAAACTAGATTTGAAGGGGCAAGGGGATGCAATCAGTCTCTTCAGAGGTGAGAGCAAGGGGGGCAAGCCAGAGTCAGGAGTGAAATCAGCAGGCCAGCTGAAGTGCACGTACTCTAATGCACACAGCATGGGTAACAAACAAGAGGAGCTGGAAGCCATGGTACAGCAAGAAAGCTATGCCCATGTTGCCATCACAGAAACGTGGTGGGATGACTTGCATAACTGGAGTGCTACAACAGATGGCTACAGGCTCTTCAGAAGAGACAGGCAAGGCAGAAGAGGTGGAGGGATGGCTCTGTGTATTAGGGAGGATCTCGATGCCACAGAAGTTGAGATTAATGACAATATGGTCGAGTGGCTGTGGGTTAAGAATCAGGGAAAGCAAACAAAGCCGACATCCTGGTGGGAGTCTGTTACAGACCACCCAACCAGGATGAAGAGGTAGATAAACTATTCTGTAAACAGCTGGAAAATGTTTCACCAGGTCTTGTTCTTGTGGGAGACTTCAACCTGCCAGGTATCTGCTGGGAACTCAACACAGTGGTGAAGAGGCAGTCTAGGAGGTTCTTAGAGTGTATGGAGGACAGTTTTTTGTCCAGCTGGTGAGCAAGCCTACTATGCTAGACCTGCTCTTTGAACAGAGAAGGATTGGTGTGAGATCTGATGGTTGGGAGCCATTTGGGCTACAGTGATCGTGAAATAATAGAATTCTCAATAATTGGTGAAATAAGGAGGTGTGCCAGCAAAACTTCCACACTGGACTTCCGGAGGGCAGACTTGGCCTTTTCAAGAAGCTGATTCAGAAAGTTACTTGGGAACAGCCCTTAAAAACAAAGGGGTCCAGGAAGGATGGACATACTTCAAGAAAGTAATCTCGAAGGCACAGGAGCAGCTTGTCCCTCTGTGCCAGAAGATGAGCCTTCAGGGAAGATGACCAGCCTGGATGGGCAGAGAACTTATGAAGGAACTAAGGAAGAGATAGATAGGAGAATGTATCACCTTTGGAAAGAGGGGCAGGTAACTCAGGAAATGTGTAAGGATGTAGCTAGGTCATGAAGGAAAAAGAATAGGGAGGCAAAAGCTCAATTAGAACTTAATCT
>VZRQ01009261.1:45113-100546 GCA_013397975.1 Machaerirhynchus nigripectus | reverse complement strand
GTGATTCTCTCTCTCACCACTCATGGCATCACATTTCTTTGGGCATTTCATACCATTTGGATTCTTCTGCTCCTAGGATGCTTGGTTGGGTTGCAGGAGAGATGTCCCACACAACACAGGGCAATGCAGAAAAATTTGTGGCTGTGCTGAGGAATATCTCTAAAATAATGGTCTCTCCTGCTGAGGGCCATCAGGAGGTCTTTGGCAGCAGACTGGAAGCTCCCTGTGGAGCCTCCCAGAGATGTGTGATGGCCTTGGCCAGGCACCAGCATGGCATGTGGAATGCTGAGATCTCCTTTGGGGCTCCAGATGGGATTATGTTCTCCTAGTAGCCTTGTTAAAAGGCAAAACAAGGGGAGAAAAATGCCTCCTGATTCCTAAAAAGTTAAAGAATATTAAAACTCAGTGAGGTGAGGGCGGCTGAGTAAGTTTGTCTGCTGGAATACAGACCTGGCACTCAAAATAATAGTTTTTGATTGGGAACAAACATCCGTTCAGGGGCCTTGCAAGGTCCCCAGGTGATGTAAAGCACCTGGGCTGCTCAGAGTAGGGGTGGATCATCAACCTTCCTCAGGGACCACCGTGGTGCCTTGGCTTGTCCCTGGCGACTGTGGTGTCCAGACTGGCCTCTTCTACCACGGGGTGGCACCAGCAGCTCAGCCTGGTGTGACAGCGGGACACAGTGGCTCGGGAGCAGAGAAGATTCCAGGAAAAGCTCCACTGGGACCCCCTGCTTAGGGATGGCGGGTGCCAGGGGCTCCCCTGGAGCTGCAGCCCTTTCCCTCAGAGTCCTTGTTAGCCCCGCAGGCTGGGGTGGAACGAGTGCTGTGGGGAGGTGAGAGACTCCCAGGCAGCAGAATGCATCCCACAGGCCCAGTGCTGTCACTGACTGAGATGCCATTTGCCACGCTGGAAATGAAGACAGGTAACACTACAGGGCAGCATCCTCGCCCCTGCTCTTGTCTTCGCACCTCCCACCCCCTGTTGCCATACTCTCTCCTGATTTCTCATTTATTCTTTTTTTTTTTCTGTTCCTTCTTACCACTCACTCCAATTTTTCCNGTTCCTTCTTACCACTCGCTCCGATTTTTCTTGTCTTTCCTGCCATGTTCATCAGACTGCATCCTCTCCCCCACCGATTTTCTTCCCCGTTCCAGTGAAGGAGCTGCTTGGAGACACACCTTGTGCCCTGTGGTTGTTCTTAGCTGTGATAGATACACAGGAGCAAAACCCAGTTCGGCTATGCCAGGGAGCCTTGGCTGCAAAGTTTCAGGATGTCGATTTTTTGCAAGGTTTCTCTCCAGAGGGTGAACACAGGATCACAAAACCCTGGACTAATTTAGGTTGGAAAAGGTCTCTAAGATGATCAGGTCCAGCCATTCCCTCAGCGCTGCCAAGCCCAGCACTGACCCGTGTCCCCAAGTGCCACAACTGCACATCTTTTGAATCTCCTGTGGGATGGTGACTCCAGCACGGCCTGAAGCACGTGTTGGGTACATCCAGGGGAAGTTCCACGCCTCAGGAAGCTGTACCTCCTGAAGCAGCTTTGCTTCCTTGCTTTCTCACAGGTGAACATCACGCTGCTGGACATCAATGACAACTATCCCACCTGGAAGGATGAGCCATACTTCATCAACCTGGTGGAAATGACCCCCCCCAACTCGGATGTCACCACGGTATGTGTGAGGCAAGGTGCTGCTTGTGCTAAAGGATTGGCTGGAGCAGGGTTGTCACCTCCAAATGGGTGTCACCTCCTATCTGGTGTCACCTGTGTCACCTTCAGTCCAGCACCATCTTGCAGAATTCCATTTAAAAGCTGACTCCTGAGCCTCCCTGCTGCTGACCATCCCCTGTGTTTCTTCTCCCTGCTGGGATATTTTTTTTCCCTCTCCAAATTGTGTGGATTTTGGCCAAATCCTCGTTTTCTTAGCCTCGCCTGCGACCTCCTTCAAGGACCTCTCTGACAGACTTTGATTTACAGCCTTTCAAGTCCCTCTGGTGAAATAAAAGAGAAGGAGAGGGGGAGGCTTCTATTCCATCACGCCGAGAGAAAAATGACGGGAACAAAATGGAAAATAAATGAGGGAAAAGTGAAGAGAATCCACAAAATCATATTAGGAGGAAGGCTGCAAAAAAAAAAGGGAGATTTTCACAGGGGGAGAAGGGTCTGGCAGTGCTGCCCGAGCCAGAGCACAGTGGTTTTACCTCCTTCAGCCCTGCTGTTCAGTGCCAGCTTGAAGTCATCTTGCCTTTGACATCCCAATTAGTTGCTGGGAAAATAATTATTTTGTCACCGATCTGATGTAAATTCAGCTGCGGGATGAGCAGCGGGAGCTGGGGAAGTTATGAGGGCAATGAAATTGGGTGTTTTTTAATGTAAATGTCCCCTGTAATTAAAAACGTCACAGGGAGAACAATAAAGCACAAAATATCTGGCGTGGAGGAGAACTCCACCAAGGAATTATTCCCAGCATTCCTGATGTGGCAGCACAAGTTCCTCAGCGTGCCTCTTTGTCCCATTTATTTTAATTTTCTGAAGGGTCCTTGTTTTTAGCTGGTTTTATTCAAAAAGAGGAAAATCCAGTTTGATTGCTGCGTGTTTGTGTCTTGTCATGCCATTACCTCCCGTGCTCACAGGCCAATTTTGGGGAGATTTACCACCACAGCAGAGGTCTCGGGGGTGCAAAATTCCTGCAAATATCATGACAATACAGAGGTGGATGGAGGAAGAACTTGCTGCTGCTGGTGCAGGGAGGCCAAGGTTGACTCCAGCGAATCTCCACAGGGACTCCCCCACAGGAGTAAACTCCCAGCACTCTGCTGTAATTCTGTGCTGTTCCCCCACGGCAGGTGGTGGCTGTTGACCCGGACCTGGGGGAGAACGGCACGGTGGTGTACAGCATCCGGCCCCCCAACAAGTTCTACAGCCTCAACAGCACCACGGGCAAGATCCGCACCACGGGCGTGCTGCTGGACCGGGAGAATCCCAACGCCCAGGAGGCCCAGCTCATGCGCAGGATCGTGGTGTCTGTCACCGACTGTAAGCTTCCATCCCACAGCCATCGTTTTCACTTCCCCGGCCTGATTTTGCCTTTATGACAAAGTCTCTTCTATTTTCGTTTCTCCTGTTGTGAGCGTGTTTCTGACGTTAAAAAATGGGAGTAGCTGTAAAGCTGCTGATAAAACAAACCAGAAACCCCTGAAAACACGAGCGCAGTCATTCATGTAGCAGCCCTGACAATAAGCCTGGGAGGCAGGAACTCTCCCTCCCCTCAGTCTTGCTCCATTGGCATCCCAGAAAATCAATTGAGCAGGTGAGGGAAGCAGAGCTGATGGGTTTTGCTCTGGAAATAGTACACTAGGGAAACTTTTCTTAGGAAAGAAGGTAGATATATGAAGATAATTTTTTATTTTCAGATACCGGTAGGACAAAGGGGAAAGGTTTTAAACCAGAAGAGGAGAGACTGAGATTAGATGTTGGGAAGAAATTCTTTACTCAAAAGGTGGTGGAACAGGTTGCCCAGAGAAGCTGTGTCTGCCCCATCCCTGAAAGTGTGCCAGGCCAGGTTGGATGGGGCCCTGAGCAACCTGGAAGGTATCCCTGCCCATGGCAGAGGGTTGGAATTAGATTATCTGTAAGGTCCCTTCCAAGCCACACCATTCTAGGATTCTGTCTGATTGTCCATCCATGGCAGATCACCCATGATAAATCAGGGCCATCCCCCCGTCCTGCACTACTGTCTGCATAGCGGGTGAGGGTTCCTTTTTAGGAGAAAGGGATGGAAGCACCTCAAGTGTTAACCTTGAGACCCTGTTCCTGGCCTCCACAGGTGGGAGGCCACCTCTGAGAGCCACCAGCAGTGCCACAGTTTTTGTCAACCTGCTGGACCTGAACGACAACGACCCCACTTTCCAGAACCTGCCCTTTGTTGCTGAGATCGCTGAGGGCCTTCCCGCGGGCTCCTCTGTCTTCCAGGTGAGCGTGTCCCGTTGCTGCCATTCCTCACGCTGGGAGCTGCCACTGTCGCTGCCATTGCTTCTGCAAAGCGGGCTACCCATGCGTCCTCTCCCTCCTCTCCATCCTCTCCATCTCCTCCTCTTCACCATCCTCTAGCAAAGGAACTGGGGGCATGCAGACGGGCTTGTGCAGGGAGGATCCTCAGAGGCCACTTCATCCCAGCATCCCCGGGGACGAAGGCGCTCGGGCTTCACGCACCGTGACTTCCCCTGCCGGGAGGTGATCAGGGTGCTGTCCCCACCAGGTGGTGGCCATCGACCTGGACGAGGGCCCCAACGGGCAGGTGTCGTACCGCATGCAGGTGGGGATGCCCCGCATGGATTTCCTCATCAACAGCACCAGCGGGCTGGTCACCTCCACGGCTGTGCTGGACAGGGAGAGGATCCCCGAGTACTACCTGCGGGTGGTGGCCAGCGACGCCGGCGCGCCCGCCAAGAGCTCCACCAGCACTCTCACCGTCAAAGGTGGGTGCACTGAGACCCCTCCGGTCCCTCAGTGACAAGGGCACCTCACTGGAGGAAACGCAGGTTCTGTGAGAGACAAACTGAGGCCTGAAAACAGGATCCTGTCTGGCTTGGTGTACAACAGGACGTAGGGATGGCTCCCATCCCCACAGGCTTTGTGTCTGCTGTCAACACACTGCAGAGATGGGGAAAACGTGGTGTTTCTGGCAGAGCCCCCAAACTCTCTATTGTTTTTTCTCTGTTCCCCCATCCCCAGTGTTGGTTTTCTTTTGCTTCAGCACGTGATTCCCATCAGCTGCGTGCCTGGACAGCCCACGCAATCCCGGTTCAGAGCTGGAGCCTTATTGCGTGGCCTGTCTTTAATTTAATGCCGTGCTGTTTACTGGCTTTGTGCATGTCTAGTGCTGAAAAAGGGTAAGTGTCATCTGGAAAAAACCTGATCCTTGATTGTCCTCAGGCCTGAGTTTGGAAAAGGAGTTCCTGGTCCTGTACCTTCAGAGCTCTCTGCCATGCCCCAGGAAATACTGAGCTTATATTTAAGCCCCAGATTTTCCTTTGAATGGGGATGGAAACAGGCTTGATGAAAATAGTAACTTGAATTTCAGTGATGTAATGGTTTTTTGGCTGTGAGGAGCGTGATCTGTGTGTATCAGAGGCAACCAAATACAGCCTACAGCCACTCTGCAGGCACCCCCGCTGCACAAATGGCAGGGAGAGTCAGGCAGAGCATTCTCTGGGATGCTGAGAGCAGCAGGCAGGAGGTTTGGGAGCCCAGCGGAATCAGCCTGACATCTGGAGGAGGGGCAGCCCTGGCAGGACATTCAGCTCTGCTCCCCCTTTTCAGTTCTGGACGTGAATGATGAGAACCCCACCTTCTTCCCAGCCGTCTACAACGTGTCCCTGCCCGAGAACGTGGCCCGGGACTTCAAAGTGGTCCGGCTCAACTGCACGGATGCCGACGTCGGGCTGAACGCTGAGCTCAGCTACTTCATCACAGGTGTGAGCCGCATGCAGAACGGGAGCTTTGGGTGCAGGAAGGCACAGGCTGCCCCAGACCTTGGCCAGGGTGTTCTGCACTTCAGCACTGCCTTTCCCAGCCCCTCCAGACCTTGTCTGGCATCACCCTCTGCTGAGCAACCCCGCTTGGCTCCCCGCCATGCTGACCACTCTGCTGACCCCCAGCATCCCTAGAAAAGCATGAGGATGGGCAGAACACAGCTAGGGAGCAAGGGCTGGGGTGGCATTCACGAGTGTTTATGGTTGGAAGCCATAAATTGAATTTTGGGGCATTTTTGTAGCCCCGTGGGCAGGTGGGGTTGGGTGGGCAGCGATGCTGCCTGGGCAGTGCCCGGCTCGCTCCGCAGCTGCAGCACCTGCAGCAGGAGGCTGGGGAATCCCCTGGCCACTGTTTGACTTGCAAACTGCACATTGAGCCCTCAGGAAGAGGGTAAAAACAGAAGTGTCACCAGAGAGTGATTTTTCCCACAATAGCAGCCTGGCGTTTCACGTCACAGCCTCTCCAACCTCTCCACATGTGGAACGGGGTGTGTTGTCCCACAGGTACCACAGCTCACGGGCAAAGATACCCCAGTTTGCTTGCAAAGCATTCAGGAACTGGTCTGGCTCTTACAAGATTCAGCTTTTCCTACGGCCATTGGATTTTTCCTGTGCTATGAGGCAGAGGGAAGGTGCTGTGCCCAGGACAAGATAAAAAACTATCCTTGCACAGCTGGGCTGATGCCATGCCCAGGCTGCAGAATCCAAGGAAATGGTCTCAAGTTGCACCACGGAAGGTTTCAGATTAGATACTGGGAAAAATTTCTTCACTGAAAGGGTGGAACAGGCTGCCCAGGGAAGCTGTGGGTGCTTCATCCCTTCAGGTGTTAAAGGTCAGGTTAGACAGGGCTTGGAGCAACCTGGTCTAATAGAAGGTGTCCCCTGCCCATGGCAAGCTGTTGGAACAAGATGACTTTTAAGGTCCCTCCCAACACAAACCATTCCATGTTTCTATTCTACTTGTCCTTTGCTGCAGGTGGGAACCAGGATGGCAAATTCAGCGTCGGCTTCAGGGACGGGGTGGTCAGGACAGTCGTGGGTCTGGACAGGGAGACCGTGGCATCCTACACACTGATCCTGGAGGCCATTGGTAAGGACTTCCCAGGGATCCCATAGGACCATTGCCTCACAGCCACGTGTGGTGTGGTGGCCGTGCACGTGTCGAGCTCCCTTGCAGGCGTGTCAGAGGGGCAGCAACCTCCAAGGTACCCTACAAACCAGAGCCTATGCTTGGTCCTAACATTACACAGCCCATAGGGTTTAATATCTCCTGGTTTCATCATGACGTTTTCAGATGGGATATTCACCTCTCAAGTTTGCCCAGCCCCAGGGCTTTCCCTTTCACCTGGGGAAGGCAAGGCCCCCTGTTCCTGAGAGGCTCCACACTGTTCAGGGCAGCCCTCCACCCAAAAATGCCAATGCCACAGCATCGTTCTCCTCATGCCATGCCAGCCCTTGGCTCCGGGGCTGCTGATTAACCCTGAGCCACTTGGCATGGGCAGAGGGCCCGTGTGCCAAACTCAGCTTGGCTGTCATCCCCAGAGCTTTATAATGGTGTGCCTGTTCACAGATGACTTGGGTGTCCCTTTTGAAAGGAGAAATAAGTGGCCTGGACAGAAATGTTGGAGGCACAGCATTGCAGGTGCCACAGGGGCTGCAGCAGGGATGCTGCACTGCCTGGGCACACAGGACTGGATCCCAAGGGGCACAGGGTCTGTTCTGCCCCTCCGATGGGGATCACACCGCCTGCGTTTTCCCAGATCCCACGGGCTCCAGCTGGGTGGGTTTAGCGCTCCCTGCAAAACAGGCATGTTGAAAAAGCCAAACCTAATCCATGCCTCCCAGTGCCTCATCCTTCCTGGCAAATCCAAGAGCTGTGCTGCCATGTCCGTGTCTACTGAACATCAACCCATCCTGGTGCTCTTTGACTGTGAGCTGAGCTGCAGCTATGGAAGACTCATCAGGCTGCCTTCATCTCCCAAATCCCTGGCCTCTAGCAGTCCCTTCACTTGGTATATGGAATTGCAAATCCTCTCTAATGACCAGTTGCATTTCCAGTCTCACTGGGCTCCATGGGAGAGCTTGGGGTGGTTTGGCTTTTCCTTTTTCTTTCAGAATGAGAAAGAAGAAAAAACCCTAAGAAACCCACGGCTCAGTGTGGGATTTGAAAGCTGTAAAAAGATGAAGTGCTTTAGTTTAGAGATCTTGATCCTGTTGTTTCAGCAGCCACGAGCTGAGCACCACGTGTGCGAGGAGGAGGTGGCTGAACCTCCCTCCCTCACCTTTCTCCCCCTACAGACAATGGCCCCACCGGGAACCGGCGCACCGGGACCGCCACCGTGTACGTGACTGTCCTGGATGTCAACGACAACAGGCCCATCTTCCTGCAGAGCAGCTACGAAGTCAGTGTCCCCGAGGACATCCCGGCTGCCAGCAGCATAGTGCAGGCACGTGGCTCTTCCCCTGGGACCCTGGGCTGGGAGATGGGAGTCCCCCACTAACTGTGCCCTGACCATGAGCTGCTGGAAGCCCAGGGCAGAGACTGTCTCTCTCTGTCAGTGGTCTGTTCCCCCGGGGTGGTGAGAGATGGGTTCTTGCTCATCCACTCCTCTTCTAGTCCAGGCTGTGAGTGCCAGGGAGAAGGCAGCAAAGAACAGGGAAAAATTAAGAAATTCATCCCATTTCTGCATGGGGTGAGAGGAGAAGAGCCAAACCCTGTGCTGGCGAGGCCACTTTGGCTGCATCCCTGCTTTCTCCCTCCTCCCAAACAGAGATCTCCATAGGGAGGGAGAAGAGTGCCTGCAAAGAGATGCTCGGAGAGGGGGGGAAAACCCTCGGAGAGGGAGAAAAGCATTTGGACTTTGCTTTCATTTTTGTTCCTCTTTGAGGGAGCAGTGGGCAGAGCTGAATGGCTCAGTGAGCACCGAATGAATGTGGGCATTCACACGGGCTCTGGGGCCTTCCAGCATCCCTTCAAACCCAGGGCTCTTCTGGAGCGGGCACCAAAGGCCCTTTGCAGAGGGCCCTGGGAAGGCTCCTCCTGCCTTCAATACCTCTCCCGGCCCAGGGAAAGGGGCAGCTTTGTCCCTGGCTGTGGCGGGCAGGATGAGTCACGGCAGAGAAGAAAGGAGCCTTTTGCCTGCTGCAACAAAGGTTTGCTGGGAGGCCTGTGTCTGCTCAGGGCAGCCGGTCCCCAAGGAATCCTGTGGTTCCTCATCCATCACCTGTTGTGGTGTGGCACGGTGTACCCGATGCCTCTGGGATCAGGCATGGTGTATGTGAGGTCTCTGGGATCAGGCATCAGCCTGCAGTCCCAGGATGGAGGTTTGTCCCTGCATGGGACTCCCAAAACCAAGCCGATGTGGCCAATCGAAGGAATGGAGGGAATTTGAGTCTGACTGGCGTCAAAGTTGCCTTTTCTTAGAACCCACTTCCCAAAAGAGGGGGATGCCCTTGGAAGTCTGTCGTACTCAGACACGAAAGGACCACGCAGACACCGTTCTGTCAGGATAAGGCCTGGGCCAAAAGAGAGAGAGCAAGAAGGGCCAAGGTAGGGCAAGTAGAAGGAAGAAGACCGGCCCGGCCCTTTATTTTGTCAGTTATATATCTTTTTAGAGACAACCATGGATTGGAGGATGGGGTTACCACCTCTCCATGACACTGGTCAGACCAAAAGTCTATCATAATTCTCCGCCTAACAAAAGGAATGATAATAATAGATACCGGTAGGTAAACATGCCTGATGCTTACAGTAAAGTGCCTGGGAAATTCTACTACAGGAATGAAAACATAGAAAGACTGCAAAATTCAGGGCGACAGAAGTCCGTGGCAAAGGAGAGGAGGTATTTGGAGGAAGTTGGTTTTGCACAAAACAACATCAAAGAGAAGCAGAAATGAGCCATCTCCTGGCTTTAGTTTAATTTACACCTTCAGTGTGAACCATTTGTACAGAAGTTCTCTCCCTTCAAATGCATCCCCACATCCCCAGGACAGCAAGAGAGTTTCTGAATGTTTCCCCATCCCTTTCTCCCAAAACCAGACAGACCGGGGCCAGAGAGCAGGAATGGGAGCGCACTGCCCGCAGCAATGCACAGCTGACTGTGTGGGGAGGGGGGTCAACGGGACCAGGCAGCACGTGGGGACATGAGCCTCCCTCCACCTGCTCCGGAGCACAGCTTGTGGGGAAATCTCCTCTGAGGATTGCTTTTTATGGAGCAGGTTTGCCTTGGGATGCCTCTCTTTAGGCAGCCAGGTTGCTCCCGCTCCCTTGCAGGCCTTGTGCAGGTGGAGCACAACTTGCATGATGTTTTCCAAGAGGAATGAAGCAGCAGGATTTTTTTGGACTGCCTAGTGGTGGCTGCGCCTGGGTGTAGTTTGGATGCCTCCACCTTCCCTGGCCGGAAGCAGTAACCTGGAAAGCATTCGGGAACCTGACATGGCAAAACCTCCTGTCTCCTCACAGAGCCACTGCCTGGAAGCGAGTTGCTCAAAGGGTCTCTGCCGCGTTGCCCAGGATACCAAGGGATGCTTGAGAAGGGAACTGGGCCAAAAGCTTGGGAAAGAGTAGCAGGGCAAGATCACATTTTGGTGGACTCCATGATGTCCCAGTCCTGGCTGGTGGAGAAGCTTCTGGGACAGGCAAGCTGGCTCTGAGACACCAGCTGGCTCCTCCTGAAGCTGCTGATGGAGCACCTCAGGGAGCCCAGACGCTTCCAGAGCCTCAGCTGGGGCTCGCTGGCGTCCACGGGGTGGTGGGGCAGGCGCTCCTGGGGGCTGGAGAGGGACCGGCCCAGCGCCGCTGGCTTGTAGAGGGTGACAAAGATGAGGAAGGTGGCCAGGACAAGGAAGATGCAGGTGAGCCCGATGATGATGGGCAGCCAGTCTGTCACCTCAGGGGATGCAGCACTGCGTGGGACCGGCTCCGTGGTGGAAACCAGAAGCCCAAGGAGAGGCAGGGTGGGAGAGGTCCCATTGCCAGCGTCCTCTGTTCTCATCTTCCCTGCAGTGCAAGGTGATACAGAGAAGTGGCACAGGTGATTACCACGTGGAAGCTGGACAGACAGCCACCCTCTGGTTAATTTGATGGATTCTTGTCATGCCTTGGTGTCCAGGATTCTCCCAGCCATGTTTTCAGTGACACAGGGGGACAGGAGGTGTCCATCTGCTTTGCCAGGAGGCAAAGCACAGAGGTGGCGTTTACACCTGCAAAGTGTCACCCTGAACTGAAGTGCAAAACCACCTGGCAAAGAAATCTACCACTATTTACATGTGGTACCGTGGCCCCTGGGAGGACACCTTTAGGGAGCACAAACACGTTGCATGAAAATTTTCTGGAAGAGATAAATATCCATGTACTACAGAAAGTTCAAAATCCTCCCCCAAGCTGCTGAGGTTTGGTTCTTCTCTATTACCCAGAAATGTGGGTTTGTTGAATTGGCTGCCGTTTGGGGATTTTATGATTATTCCCCCAAAGAAACTGGATAGTTGGTTGAGCCTGTGCCCTGAAAAGTCCCCGTCAAGCTGTGGTATTGTACTAGCACTGTCTTTATTATTTTGCAGGGGTGAAGTGTAACACCCTCACCTTGCTTGTGCCAAACGTCCTCATGTCAGGCATTTTGCTGACCTGCTTTCAGGCTCAGACATGTCACAGGTGATGCAAACCAGCTTCCCAAAGTGTCAGCAGTGAGAGCTCTTACCCAAAACCTGGTGGAGACTGTCCTCTCCTTTTTCTGCTGGGTCAGATCCTCCCCAGAGCAGTTTGCACCCATTTTTTTGCTCACATGCACCCCCCCCAGCCCCAGTCAGGCTGTGCCAGAGGCTGGCATCTCTCCAGGTGGAGATGAGGAGATAAGGGCTGGGGAAATCCTGTTTGTGCCAGCCCTCTGCAATGCCCTTGGTGCTCCAGCCTGTATGCTGGAGGTAAAGCTTTATGATGCTGACTTGGCTGCAGAGATGTGGGAGAGCTGTGTAACTGGTCTGTGGCTGGGCAATCTCCTGGTGAACTCGGATTAGGATTGAGCCAATTTAAAACTAAAATCTTAGGAGGGGAAAGGCAGGGCTGCAGGGACTGCCAGGGTCTCTGGGTCGGCTCTTGCAACCACCACCCCAAAGTCACACAGGTGTGTGTAAGGCAGCAGCCAAACATTCACCATAAACCATTCCAAAAAGTGGAGAGAAGACATCAGTGACATGGTTTAATACACTAAAGGTGTATTAACCTGCTCATAGCTTGGGGGTCTTTGGGGAGATGGTGCTGTTTCCATGGGTCAGAGCCAGGTCTGTGCCTGGAAAATGGGGAATGCAAAAACAAATGGACCAGCGTTTGAGGGGGTGAATCCCTGTGCATATTGCAGGCAGCCCCAGGGACTGGGGCTCTTGTCACCTCCTCCAAAGTGAGGTTTTCACCTCTCTTCACCCCCAAAGTATTTTTTTATCCTTAACTAGGTCTGTGCCTTCCCCTCAGCTTCGGGAGCAGAGCAGCAATCCCAAGGCCTCCCTGCTCCATGGACAAGCTCCTCTGTGCTGTCCAGGCACAAAAACCAGCAGGCAGGGCTGCAGTGTATCCCACACCGAAGGCAGCCTGAATCAAGGTTTCCACGGCTACCTTAATGCTGGCATTTACTGACTGCATGTGTTCAGCTTGGTGACCTTGTATTGTGCCTTAAAAGCCAGCCAGGAGGCGTGGACAATTCCTTCAGGCTGTTTTTGCTCCCTTGGTCATGGCTGCACAGTTTGTCTTTTAAATTCACTTGACAGTGTTCCATAGAAACCCATCAGGAGGGATCACACTGGTGTTTTCCCAGGCTTTTTCAGCCATGCCCTGTTCTCCTCTTGCTTCCCATCCAGCCTCTCCTCACACCCAGCTCACATGGCAGAGCTGGGCGTTCAGGGAAGGTCTGGGCTTTCATAGCACTGCCCCTTCCCAGCATCACTGTCCCACCCAGGCCCCATATTCTTCACCCTGGTGGGTTAAGAAGAGATTTGCCCATCCTGGAAATGCCCCCCAGAAGGGACATCCCTGCCTGATCAGCTGCAAACATGACACATCCCCATGAGCACTTGGGACCCAGAACTGGCCCCGAAGCAGATGAGGATCAGAGGGAAAAAAGAGAAATTGCAAAACGTAAAATGCCCCTGAGAAAGGTGGAAAGGAAGAAGAAAAAAGGATTCTCATGCATGAGCAGCAGAGAGGATTATTCTGCCCAGCACCAGGCACTGCTCCCTGGCCTGGCCCCGCTGCCTAGTTTGGCAGGAGTTTTTCCATATGCTCTCCCTCCCTTTCCTCAAACTCCTGCAAAGAAAAGGCTGTTTTCAGGCACTGCCTGTGACACAGCTCCCATGAAAAGCAGCTCTCATTCCCCTCCCTATCTTGCTTAGCAACACTTTTCCCGAAGCTCCCCCGCTTTTCCCAAGGTACTGCTAAGTCTTTCCAGCCGCTTGCAGGAGGAGGTAGTGCTGGCCAGTACCGAGCACCCGGCTGCCTGACCCCGACGGTCGGGTTCCAGGAGCGGAGGGCAGTGAGTGCTGCTGCTCCCTGTCACCCTCGCTGTGAAACAGCGGAGCTGCATCCACAGGACTTTCCCCCTCTCTCCCTTCTCTGCGAGAGACAGACCAACGCGACTGGGAAGGGATGCCTGACCTCACGCCCAACCCAAACTTGGCATCCCCACCCATTTTCAGCCCTTTCCCCGGGCTGAGGGCAGCAGCTCTGCAGCCGGGGGGGTCCGTCTCGCCCCTTGGGGTGACCTGAGGGGCCGGCAGTGGCTTTGCCGCGGGGCTTGGGGCTCCCTACCTCTCGCCAGCCGGCCGAGCCCGGGCTCTGCCTCCCGCACTCCTGCCTTGCCGCCTCTCCCACCGCGCTCTGCCGGCTGCCAGCCCCCTCCTCCCTTCGGGGAGGGTGGGACAGAGGTGGCACCGGGCTGGGGACAGCCTGAGCGAGCAAAGCCGAGGGGCCCTGAGCCCCTTCCCGGGCTTTGCCAGCGCTGCGGTGCCCCAGAGCTGTGTCCCTTGCTGGGGGTTGAGCCCCCTGGGATGTGTTTCCCCAGCATTTGTCCCTGTAGGATGACTAAATGGTCGTGGGCTGAGCCCCCTGTGGTGGGAGGGGTGGCACCTAGCCTCCACATGCCTGCTCCCCCTTTTCCCAGAAAACCTACTTTTTTCCCGTTGTTTTATTGCCCCTCCTCATCCTTTTCTGACACCTTTCCAGTAGCTGGGGGGGGGGTGGTTAAAAGGGGGCTGTGTCAGGCTGGCTGTGCCTGCAGCCCACTCTATAGCAGAGGGATAAAATAGGCTGGAGCTCAGCTCAGCTGCACAAGGTGCCTTCCACCTGCACCAGAAAGAGCTTTTCTCCCACTGCTTGCACTCCAGTGCCATTGTTTTCCCGAGTTTGGGACAGTCTGTCATAGTACCACCTTTCCTTTGAGACCACAGTGGCTCAAACCAGCAGCAGCCAAGCTTTCCTCTGGCTGCAGGCTGGCAGGAGCACATGTTGCTTTAATGCAAACTACTTATTTTTAATTAAAAAAAAATGCCTGGGCTGATCCACATCACCTAGTTTATGTACCAGAGCTTCATGCTTGGGGTGAGCTGGCCCAAGGGGTGTTTGCAAGGTGCAGTTGGCTCATCCTGAAATGCATTCTCCTGGGCACAGTGGGGCAAGGAATGGCACAAAAACCTGCAAAGGTTGCCTCCCATCCCTTTGTTTTTACTCCTCTGGCTACATGATAGCTTTTCCCTGTGCCGTGCCAAAGCAGCTGATCTGCCTGGGCATCGCTTGCCTGCTGTTGTGGGGTCCATCCGTCCCACAGGAGAGGAGACAGCCCTGCTCTGCCTCAGGGAGCCCAGCAGATGAAAGAGCTGGTTTGGGAGGGAGAACTCCCCACTAGGGAAGCGGAAGGAAGGTGCCTGGGTCCATAATGAAACATGGAATAAGCCACAAGCAAGATGTGGGACAGGAAAACAGCATGTGTGGGCACAGGGATGAGAAATCCAGATAGAAGTCAGCATTTTCCAAGTTTTCTGCAGATGCAGGGGGCCTTGGTGGAAGGGAGCAAGAGCAGTTCAAGGTATCTCAAAACCACAGAGGAGCATCTCTGGCTCCTGCGAGTGTTATGTGGGGCTGGGGGTGAAAGCCCTCACTGTTCCCACTGCACGGGCATCCTTTGCAGCAACCTCTCCTCTTTTCCAGCACAAGTCTGGGTGCAAACCTTCCTGGTGAAAAAAACCCAAACTGCTGGGTAAAATTGTAGGAAGAAGATGAGGCAGAAGATGCCTTGCAGAGGGAAGCAGGCAGAGAATAAAGGCTCAGGCATTCCCCACACCCTCACCCTGGTGTCTCACGAGCGGCCACGCTGCGGTCGAGCTTTGGGTGCTTTGTGGGGAGTGGGTTTTGCCAAGAGGAGATGCAGGGGCTCGGTGCCAGCTGGAGTGGAAGCCCTGGCCCTGCTGGTCACCGCCAGGTCCCGCTTCCCAGCTGCCGACTGCTGGCTGGGGCTTTAGGGGAAGCACTGCAGTCTTGTTCAGTGACACCAGAGGGGACCCGTGCCTTGGTTTTCCCGGGGAGGATGGCAGACTCGGTCCGTGCCAGAACTCTGCAGTGCATCACAGCCAAGGGCTGCTCCCACCCCTGCTCGGGGGGCTCGGGAGGACTCAGCTCAGTGCTGAGTGCACCACGCTCTAGGCTGGTTGCATTCACGTTTCCTGTGGGGATTTTTCCATGTGCTGCTGCTGCCTGGGTGACTCACCAGGATGCCATGGGCTGCGTGCTCACCCGACACGGCAGCAGCTCCCCCTGCCCAGCTCAAATTATCCCGGCAAGGCTCCACCCCTGGTGGCATTGCCACTGGGACAAGCGTTGGAATTCAGGATTGATGGAGGCACCTCCTCCAGCACACAGACCCGTGGGATTTGTGGTGTGGTCCTCAGGCTCAGCTCCCACCTCAATTTAGCAGCTAAGGTGGCAGCTGAGGGCTCCCAAGCCTGCTATCCCTGCTGTCCGGTGATGAGGGGAAGGTAACTTATTTTGGTTTGTATTTGGTAAGCTCCCCAGTTCAGGTGGAGGAGCAGGATGCCCAGCTTTGGCAGGGTGGGAGGACGAGTCCTAGTCTGGAATTCTCTGCCCTTCACCTCTCCTCCTCTGCTTTTCTCATGAAGGTGAAAGCCACCGATGCGGATGAAGGTATTAACGGGAGAGTGTGGTACAGGATTGTCAAGGGTAAGTCCAGGTGCCCCTTTGTGCATCAGGGAGTTTGTCCCAGGCTCTGCCCAGCCTCGGCAGGTTGTGCTCTCCATCCTTTTGCACTCTGCAGCCCACAGAACCATTTCTCCCAGCCCTAAGCAAAATTTCAGCTTTAGGGCTCATTGACAGGGGATGATTTGTTGTGGATGGGCTACTAGATAGAATCCTAAAATCACAGAATTGTTTGGGTTGGAAGGGAATTTAAAGCTCACCTTGTTCCAGCCCCTGCCATGGGCTTCCACTAGCCCCAGTTGCTCCAAGCCCCTCCAACCTGGCCTTTAACACTTCCAGGGACGGGGCAGCCACAGCTCCTCTAGGCACCCTGTGCCAGGGCCTGCCCACTCTCACAGGGAAGAATTTCCTCCCAATGTCCCATCTAACCCTTCCCTCTTTCTGTTTGAAGGCACTTCCCCTTGTCCTGTCACTCCAGGCCCTTGTCCCAAGTCCCTCTCCAGCTCTCCTGGAGCCCCATTTAGGGACTGGAAGGGGCTCTAAGGTCTCCCCAGAGCCTTCTCTTCTCCGGGTGAACATTCCCAGCTCTCCCAGCCTGGATCCAGAGCAGAGTTGCTCCAGCTCTCGGAGCATCTTTGTGGCCTCCTCTGGACTCACTCCTACACGTCCACATTTTTCTTATTTGATGAGATTCCGTAGTTCCTGCTGGCCTGACCCAGGGCCAAACGCTGATGTAGCTGAGACTGGTGTAGCCAGAGGTGATGGGGCTCAAGTTTTGCTCAATAATCTCCCTCTAAAAGAGCCCCCCCAGGGAGGGCTCAGTGTGTCACCAGGATGGATGTAGAGGCAGTGGGCACATCCCTCTCGTTTTTTCCCCCCCACCAGGAAATGAGCACAACCACTTCCGCATCAATCCCAGCACGGGGCTGGTGATGCGAGGTGTGCGGCACCTCGACAGGGAGCAGAACTCCTCCCACGTGCTGGAGGTGGAGGCCTACAACACGGAGCAGGGACCCATGAGGAGCTCCGTGCGGGTAAGCACCTCGCAGCCACCACGGGCTGCGCAGCAGAGCAGTTCCTGCAAGATATTTGGGATGGCTGGTCCTTTCCAGCGCTTGTAGTTGTACAGGAAATTAGAAAGATCTGGCATGGAAATGCTGGTGGGAAATCCCTGGGGGCTGCTCATGGGTAAAGAAGAGCTTGTTGGTGGGGGGGGTTGGTTAATTTTTCCTTTTTTCCTGTGACATTTTGGTGCCATTAGGCTGCTAAGTGGTGCAGCAGTCATGCAGAGGGAGTCCTGCTCACTTTGTGAGGTGCGGCTCTGCTGCTGGGAAGAAGGGCTGAGCCTCAGCCTGTTGAAAGCCGTGTGTCCTGTCCAGGCACTATTTAAATAATCCAGGAGCCAGTGGTGACAGTCTTTAGCTGCGGCACACCAGCTTCCCACGGTTCCCACAAGCCCAGCCTTCCAGTTGCATCTATTTTTAGACCCAGTGGTGGGGTGGGATCTGGCTGAGTGCGAAGTGCCCCCAGCACCAGCAGCGAGCAGCAAACCAGGAGAAGGAAATGTGCTCCCTGGGGAAAGAGCAGCTCAGCCCACTGAACTTAGAGCAGAATTTCCCACCGAGTCGCCAGCATTTCTGTGTTACGAGGTCTCCAAGGATTTGATCAGGGGATCCCAGAGGACGGAGGAATTAATGTACCCAGTGTACCTCCCTCCCACCAGGGAAAGACTGACTCACTCCGACCACAGGGCTTGTTTAAATCTGTGATGTTAAACTGCGTTCACTCTCCGTCACATGGTGTTTGAAGAAGAGATTGTCACAGGATCATGGAATGGGTTGGGTTGGAAGGGACCTTAAAACTCCCCTAGTTCCATCCCCCACTGCCACTGTCAGGAACACCTTCCACTACCCCAGGTTGCTCCAGGCCCTGTCCAGCCTGGCTTTGAGCACCCTGCAGTGTTTCTCCACGAGCACCACGAAGGGTATGTTTCCCCAGCTTGCCCGGCTCACGCGTGGTTTCTCCGGGGCTTCCCAGGTGATCGTGTACGTGGAAGATGTCAATGACGAGGTGCCGGTGTTCACCCAGCGCCAGTACAACCGCCTGGGGCTGCGGGAGACGGCGGGAATAGGGACCTCGGTGGCAGTGGTGCGGGCCACCGACCGAGACACAGGTGGGAAGCAGGGGTGAGAAGCACGCCGTGCGGGGGAGACGGGTGAGATCAGCCACTGCGCGGATCCCGGCTTGGCTGGGCTGAAATCCAATGGGACGGGCTCTGCTGGGGGTGGGCATCGGTGGTGCCTGCCTCTTCGGGGTGCTTGGTCCAGCCAGCACCACGGGTCCTGCTCCCTCCCCAGGGAACGGGGGTCTGGTGAACTACAAAATCGTGTCGGGCGCAGAAGGGAAGTTCGAGATCGACGAGAGCACGGGCCTCATCACGACCATAGACTACCTGGACTACGAGACCAAAACCAGCTACCTGATGAATGTCTCTGCCACGGACCAAGCGCCCCCCAACAACCAGGGCTTCTGCAGCGTGTACGTCAGCCTGCTGAACGAGCTGGATGAGGCCGTGCAGTTCTCCAACAGCAGTTACGAGGCCGTGATCATGGAGAACATCCCCCTGGGCTCCGAGGTGCTCCGCGTCCAGGCTCGCTCCATCGACAACCTCAACCAGATTACCTACAAGTTCGACCCCAACACCAACCCCCAAGCGCTCTCCCTCTTCAAGATCAATGGGATCACTGTAAGTAGCCACAGCCTGGTCCCTCCTGGCTTGGTTGTGCACTGTGAGCTCTGGTTTTGGTGGCCAGCACAGCTGTTTTTCATCCTTGGCAGGGTGTGATCACGGTCAAAGGCCAGGTGGATCGAGAGAAAGGGGATTTCTACACCTTGACAGTGGTGGCTGATGATGGAGGACCAAAGATTGACTCCACAGTGGTGAGTAGGTTATCCCAGCTTCCTCACCATCCGCTGTCAGCCTCAGATCACCTCCCTCTCCCACCTCTGGCATGAGACAGCGTGTCCTAGCTGAACTCTCTGCTCGACCTTCCAGGGTCTGGAAGCCCTGATTTGGGGGGAAACCTGATAAAGCAGTTTTGAGGGAGGTGAATTTAGGGGCCTTGAAATACTTCACGGTGATTTGTGTCTAAGAGGGTTATATTTAGCAGTTTCACAGGCAGCCGGGCAGGGGGTGATTTGCATTTCTGTGCCGCGTGCAGGGCCAGACCGTGGGTGCTGATGGCTCTGCTCTCCTCACAGCACCGAGCTCTTCTCTGAACCTCTCCCAGGGTGAGGGGCAGATAGGCCAACCTTATCTAGGAAAAAACGAAGGGATGCCCTAAGAGAGGAGCCTCCAAATCGCTGCAGAGGGGTACCCATGACCCTTGGTGCTGCTGTGGTAGGATGCAGGGTTAACCCACATTTCCGAATTCCCCACTAACTCCTCATTGTTTGTGTTCTCTGTTTCTCCCTCTGCATTCCTCCAACAGAAGGTAAGCGTGTCCGTCGTGCTGGCATCACCCTGGGGACTGGAACCCATCCCGAGTTCCATGCTGAGCTGCAGGGAGAGACTGGGGTGGAGGTCTCCAGCCCTGTGCCACCAGCACCAGCCTCCCTGCCACCCTCAGGACATGGGGCAGCCCCATGAGCCACCCGGCTGCGGGCGAGCAGAATCCCAGCTCCCTGATCTGGCACTTGGGACAGCAGCTGCCGGATCTGCTGCAGGGGCTGAATGAGCTCTCCCTGCTCCTGGCTTTCTGTTTTTAATTCAGCAGCAACAATAACTGCATCACCCCAGGGCGCACAACTCGCTCCCCGGCTTCCTCCCGGAATGTTGTCGCATTCAGCCTGGCCGCACCTGGGAGCTTGGGGCACCCATAAATAAATCCCCGGGAACAGAAAGGCTCTTCCTCTCTCATTTCTGTGTTGCCCTGCTGCACTTTGATTACAAACTCAATTGAGAGCATTTCCTCTGCCTAATTGTGGCCAAGGTAGCCAGGTCCCCTTCGAGTGCTCATGTGCCTTTTTTCCAGGAGGGAGCTCAGGCCTCCTCCACACCCAGCTTGCCCTGGTTGAGTTAAGCACACTCAGCTCTGCCTTCTTTGTGCCCATTGAGCTTTAAAGCAAATCCTGCCTGACCCTGCTGCTGTGAGCATGGATGAAATCACTGCTTGTGAAAAGTTTGGCAGGGAAGGGTCACCCTGCAGCAGCCTGAGCTGCTCTGTGCCCAGCTATTTGCAGGATAAAAACCAGAGGATGTTCCACAAAAAAATACGCTGCTTGAGAGCTACAGCCTTGCACTGTTTCTCCAGCCTCCAAGCATCCCTCCTCCTCCTCCTTCTCCTTTGCAGGCAGGGATGTAACTTCAGCTCCTGGGCTCAAGCAGCTGCATCATTCCCACGGGGGATGGATGACACGCTGTTGGCACCTCGGAGGGGTGTGGTGTGTTGATGGTGTGCCTGGGTGTCAGGGTGGCTGTCGATGCCTGGTGGGCAGGGGTCTGGCTCCTGTTTGTGCCCTGAGCCCCGTGCCCCCTCCACAGGTGACCATCACAGTCCTGGATGAGAACGACAACAGCCCCCAGTTTGACATCACCTCCGACTCGTCCGTCAGCGTGGCCGAGGACAGCGCCGTGGGCAAGAGGGTGGCCCTGGTCCTGGCCCGAGATCCAGATGCAGGCAGGAATGGGCAGGTAGGGAGGGAGACATTTGGGCGATGCTCTCAGGCACATTATGTGATTCCTGGGGTTTTCCTGTGCAGGACCAGGAGCTGGGCTCGATTATCCCTGTGGGTCCCTTCCAACTTCTATGAGGTTGGCACAGCAGTCTTGGAGCTGCCCATGGCGGTGTTTCACTGACACAGAAATACCCCTCCCAACGCTGGGCTCGATTATCCCCAACCAGCCAGCATCCTCCCAACCCCTTCCCCTCTGCACCCCTGTGAGATCAAGCCCTGGTCATTAATGCCAGTGGTTTCAGGGTGGTGCAGTGAGTACCAGCAATCCTCAGTCAAGGCGTGTAGGAGGAGAGGAAAGACATCGTCTTTGGACTGTCTGGGGCAAAGAGCTCTGTGGGACAAGTGTCAAAAGGAGCCCAGCAATCTGAAAACCAGCTGTGGCCTCTTCCGCCCACGGGGCCAGCAGCAAAGTCCTTGTCAGGCTGAGCAGGAAGCTCTCTGTCATTTGTTATTTTCATTACCCTGCAGACGAGCATTAATGAGGTCCCATCACCCTTAATAACAAAAATTGCTGGCAGCATAGGAGCCGTGGGTGCGATGGGGGCTGGCCCTGTAACTTTGGGGTGGCTGCAATAAGCCAGCACTCCTGTGGATCCCACTACACCGGACCTTTTCAAAAGCTGAGACATCTTGAGGGGATGCTGGATTTATTTTTGTAGGGTCTCCTTTTCTCCCCTTCCTCCTCAGCATCACTCTGCCTGCCTGTTTCTCTTTTGCTGTGATGTTTCCAGGTGACTTTCTTGCTGACGTCAGGGAATATCGGCCGGGCCTTTGAGATCCGTACCACCAACAACACCTACGGCGAGGTGTTCGTGGCACGGCCGCTGGACCGGGAGCTGCTGGATCACTACACCTTACGGGTCAGCACCAAACCACCCCTCTCGCCCCTTGGGCTTCTGGTTTGAGCACCAAGGCCGTTTCCTTGGAGCCGTGAGCTTCAAGATAGCATTTTTTTTCTTGAAAATCCACCCCCAACTGCAGATCCAAGCGTCAGATGGCGGCGTTCCTCCCCGGAGGAAGGAGCACACTCTCCGAGTGAACATCCTTGATGTCAATGACAACCCCCCTGTCATCGACAGCCCCTTCGGCTACAACGTGAGCGTGAGCGAGGTGAGCACCCAGCTCCTCTCCTTCCGTCCTCCCAGGGTGAGGTCTGACCACAAGACAAGTGGGGACAATGGATTGTCCCTTGCAAGCATCACTTTGGGTCATTTAAGCATTAGTGACCCCTTGCAAACCCCATCTTTGGTCATTTGATGGTTGATGTCGCCTTGCAAACCTCTCCTTGGGTCATTTAAGGATCGGTGACCCCGTTGCCATCCTCACCTTGGGTGATGTAAGGGTTGGTGGCCCCTTGAAAGCCCTCACTGGTGATGTACTCCTAGTTTTGGGCTAGGAAAAAGCTCTACAAGCAACTTAAGCCTGTGAGGCTGCAGGGACCAGCCGGAAGGAGAAGTGGCTACACAGCCATGGAAATGCCACCAAAGTGCCACAAGAGATGGCACAGTGCAGAATAGGAATGGCTTTCAGGAAGCAGCTTAGCAAGGGCTAGATAATTAAGCAATAAAACACAATCAGGCGTGCGAAAAGACAACTTATTTCCTGACAGTTTAATTCCTGGACTGAGGCGGGGGGGATTCTCAATTTGGTGATGAAAAATGAAATATGAGTAATAGCCAGTGCCACTTAGCTGTGAGGAACTGCTGCTCATGATTTATAGCTTAGCATTAAGGATATTGCCCTGTTAGGGTTTTCTTATCTATTTAATACATGTTCAGAGCAGGTTGAAGAACAGAATTTCTGTTTTGATTTCCTCCATAATGGGACTATCCAAAAATAATTAGCCGAGCTCCGGGTCCATTACACAGCCTTCACCTTTGCAGACACTCTGGGTTTTATGCTCTTCCAGGCTGTGCCAGACTAGATAAGACCTAATGTGCAGCTTTCTGCTGAGCTGCTGGGTGTTGGGGCAGTGAGTTTGGAGCCTCAAGCACCTCAGTGCCCTCTCTATATTAGAATTATGTTACTAATTAGGCATTTTATATGTGATGAGGCTCATGGGATTTACCTCACGTATCTCTGCTGCTCGCCCCACAGAACGTCGGTGGTGGCACAGCGGTGGCCCAGGTACGTGCCACCGACCGGGACATCGGCCTCAACAGTGTCCTCTCCTACTACATCACCCGTGGGAATGAGGACCTGACCTTCCGCATGGACCGTGTCACCGGCGAGATCGCCACCCGGCCCTCCCCGCCGGACCGCGAGCGCCAGAGCTTCTACAGCCTCACGGTCACCGTGGAGGACGAGGGCACCCCCTCCCTGTCGGTGAGCCACCAGAATAGTCCTTTCAGGGGCAGGGTGGGGCTGGGTAGCCCTGTGGGAGTGAGCTTGGCATTGAGTGTGCAATGTGAAAGGGGAGAAAAGGCACAGGGTGTGATGCTTCGGTGAGTTGGGGTTCAAACCTGCTGTGCACAGATTTGGTTCAGGGGCTACTTCGACGCCTGGTCTTGCAGGACCCTCCCTTGCAGTCATTCAGCAGGCCTTATCTCCCATCTCCAAATGCCAGAAATATGGGGGGGTGTGCTGGCTGCTGCTGCCCTGCTCACAGGCTCTCCGGGAGCTGGGTCTGGAAGGGCTCCAGACATTGCCCACCCACCTCAGCACTGGGAGTGGCTGGAGCAGCAGCTCAACCACCGTGCCATTCACTGTTGACACACGTCTGCTGTGGTCCTGGTGAATGAGAAGAGCTCTGGTGATTTTGACAAGGACCTGGAGTGACAAAACAAGGGGGAACAGCTTCAAACTGAAAGGGGGTTGATACGAGGCCCCACCCGTCATCCCGTGGCCTGGGGAAGTGACTTATCTTGCTTGGTTCATTATTTGTGCCCCCGAGGATGTCTCTGGTTTGGGAGAGTCAAAAGAGCCAATACCATATGGAGCATGTTGCAGCTCTGAGTCCCTTCTAACCCCACATCTCTGTAGAGAGCTGAGTGAGCACCCACGTGCACAAATGGTGAGATGGGCTGACACCTTGCATGACACTCTGCCATCCTTCCTGTCCACCACCTCCACCTGCTATCTCTCACCATCTCTCTGCTCTGCCAACAGAGCTCTGCCTGCAAAGCCCTGCTCTGCATTTTGATGAAACAGGTCACAGCCAGCAGTGTAAACTGTGGCTGTGATTCTCACTTCGGGCTTTGCACTCTCAGCTCCTCCCTCCTGGCTGGTTCACACGCCAGCTTCTGCACCACCATCCTTTCCGTTAGTTTTATTGTCACTGAGGCTTAACCCGAGGTAAATCTCTTCCCCCAAAATGAGAGAAGGCAGCTTCATGTGACTGCAGCATGTGATGCCACCAGCTCCTCCTTGTCCCCATCACTGTGGGAGCATCGCTGATCCTGGTGTGCTGAGGAATGCCGTGTGCTGAGCTGGCAAATCCCATTGCCATGGCAATGCCCTCTTCCCTTCCCGGTGCCAGCGAGGACAAGTGGCACAGCTTATCGCTTCCCGCTGCCAAGGCGGTGTCCCAGCAGCCCTGCCTGTCCCCAGAGGCTCCGCTGTGTGCCCACCATGTCATGGGCACACGTTATGCCAGCAGCAACAATCCAAATCCCAGTGACACACAAAGTGCCCAGTGACCCAATTCCTGAGCACAGAGAAGAGTTTTGGCCCTTTTCAGAGCTTGAGGACACTCAGGTCTTGTGAAAGGCTGTCCGGCGTGTCGCTGGGTGCCTGCTGGCCTCACGCCTGGGTGGGGAAATGATGTCTGTCAGGGGCTTGCTGCCTGCCAGGAATCCTGCTTTCACAAGTAGGTCCAGGCTGATGCAACAATGCACAAAAGGGGATGATTGTTTGTAATGTGTACATCCATCCACGGGCTTCAGGATTTGGCCTTCTCTGTGTGGGAGAGGCAGAGGAGACAGAGCTGAGAGAGGACTAGGAAGTCCTCACTTGGAAGTGGGTGATCTGGGATACCCAGGACAGCAAGGGAGCAGGGAAGACTGGCTGAGAGGATTCTTTTGGGAGCTGGAAATGCAGGAAGAAAAGAATAAAACGCTGCTGATAAAAGGAAAATATTTTCCTAAAAAAAAGCATTGCAGGAGGAAAAAACCATCACAAGCTGGTGGGCTGCAACTGGAAGGTGTGTGGGAATTGCAGGAGTCACCTGGGAGCTGTCTGACCCTGGTGCAAGCCAGCAGCTGCACCTCCCCAAGGGCTGGCCCTGCTCCAGAGTGGTCGGGATGCTCCCGGCAGCAGCAGGAAGCTCTGCCCAAGGAAGTTGCAGCACCCCTCTGCACTGGGACAGGGATCCTCCTGGCACCCACAGCCCCAGGCACTGGCGGCTCCAGCAAGGCAGGGTGGATCCTCACTGCCCAGATGTTGGTCTTGCAGCTGGGTCACCTTCACCACGAGCATCTGTCACCTTCTCCATGGCAGTGGGGGCCAAGGTTGGGGTGCCAGCACCCCGTGCCAGGACTCCTGCTCCAGAATGTGTGGAAGCCTGGGAAGCCATTTCTTCTCTCTCCTAGAAGTCTTTAGTTTTCCTTCTGGCAGGAAAACTGATGCCACTCAGTGCCCCAGCATGCCACACCAGAGCCTCTGGCAGAGAGCCTGGCTGCTCAGCTTAGCTCTGCCTGCAGCACCGGGCATCCTGAAAAACGGCATTCCTGCTGCACAGAGCAAAACCTGTTTCCAGCAAAGCTTCGTTCTGACATCAAACAGTGCATTTGTTAGGGAACAGAGGGACTTGGAGAGGGTTTCAAAGCCGTTAAGACCTGCAGGCAGGCAAAACCCTGGTGTGCCTTTCCAGCTGGAGCTGCTGGGACAGGGAGAAGGGAAGTGCTGGAGGCACTGGGCAAGATTCCCCAGCAAAGCCGGGAAGGGGCTGAGCTGTGGGTGTCAATAAAGCACAAGTCCCGTGCTCAGGAAGTTACAGCCGTGGTACATGGGGGGTGTGGGTGCTTGGCTTCCCCTTCATCCCTGGACCACCTTGAGGTTGCTCCTGCTAAAGCATATACTGGATTAAAAAAATCCTGCAGCAGCTCAGGGTGTCCCCAGCCCATTCCAGAGGCAAATGCTGTTTCTTCCAGCCATGTAATGTGGAAATCCGTGTGCTGCCGGGGATGCTCTGCCTGGCCACACTGCCTGGTACAGTTAAAGCTCAGGTCTGACACTGGTTTGCTATGACTAATGTTAACGTTTGTCTCATGGCCATTTTTTTACCCACTTTACAACAAAAAGAGAAACAAGAGAAAAAGAACCAAAACAAACACACTCTGAGTAAGTGTCTGCCACAAGGTTTGATATCATCACTGGGGCTGAGTCACGCTGGAGCCGTAGTTTCTTTTGGATAAGCAATGCCAGGTGCTGTGTTCAGACTCTGCAAGAGCACCCACATCCCCCAGGGCATCACAGAGTCCTCTCACAGCGGCCCCAGTGCTGGCTGCTCTGGCTATGCTGGCCCCAGGAGGGCCAGGGGAAGCCATCTGCAGCATTTCCCACTGTGCCCCCTGTGCCTCCACCTCTCCACAGGGGCTCTCAGCCACCTCATGGGAACATCCACCAACAACCTCCAGATGAACTTCCTAATTGACGGGCATTTAAAAAAAAAACAACCAAAAACCAAATGAAAACCATAAACATCTTTTTTTCCTTTTAATCAGCACTGATAATGAAACAAACAGAAAGATAAATTGCCCTAATCCCAAGCCAAGGATAAAACTGCAGCAGAAATAAGGCTCCTCCCAAGATGTGTCCTGCTGAAAAGGCAGCAGCATCACAAGTCCATGGCCATTTCAAAAGTCTGGTAAGGAAAGAGGGCTCTGGTGGCAGCAGGGAGCCCCTCCCCTTCCTGTTTTGCAAAGAGAAAGGGTACAAGGTTGGCTGGTGATCCTGTTTTGTTCCATGCTGAATAAAGTATTTTACCATCCACTCCCAGAGAGGATGTTCAGTCAAGGATCCAGAACTGTGTTGATGTTGCAGAGCTTAAACCCTGGCAATAAGTTAATCCTCAGGGAAGTCTGCAGGTGCAGGACATCCTTCCATCCCCACATCCTCAATTTTCAGCTAGCCTGTAAAATGTGAGCAGTACGGAGCCATGCACCTCTCCATGGAAACAGGTAGTTAAAAATCGAAATCCGAGCAAGAGAGGTTCACTTCCCGTCCCAGGGCAGTGACAGGATGGGAGACAAGGGCAGGGATCCTGCACACAGCTTCATTTCTTAAGGCTTTGCTGCCCCTGGCCCTGCCACCCTCTTGGTCTTGGTGAGCATGGCGTGGTCTGCAGGATGTGGTTTCCTCTGGGGTCTTTAAGCTTTCAAGGAATTTGGTGAGTCAGGAACAGGATCTGGAAAAGGGTAGACCAGGGATATTAGTCCAGCTTACAGCTGAAGGGATATTATTTCAGGAAGTGGCCAAACTCTGCTTTTGTGGAAAACAGAGGGTTAAGGTCCTTCCCATCTTTTAAGCCATGGGACTTGATGTCCCACACAACACCAAGCTTGCCGCTGGTGTTTAACCCCACCTTCCCCTTTCCTTCCCACCTCTCCTGCAGTCTCCAGAGGCGCTCGGCGTTGCCGGTCACTCACCCAGGGTCGGGAAGAAGCAGTCCCCGGGGCCGGGGGGGGACAGGGGGGTGTTGGGCTCCGAGAGCAGGTGCCGGCCGGACTCGGAGGGCAGCCTGCTGGCCACGTAGGAGAGCTGGGGCCGGGGCCGGGGCTCCGCGCTCGCCGATGGCACCGCCTCGAACACGGGGTTTTCAATGCCCTGGGCGCTGCTGTGGGACAGGAGAGGCGTTTGCGTTGTTATTTCAGGATAAAATATCCCCAGGGGTTTTGGGTTATCCTTTTGTTATCCCCAGGGGTTTTGGCTGAGCAGTGGGAGCAGCCGAGCATGGCAGGGAGCAGGTTCAGGCAGTGGCACCTGAGCTGAGAGCAAACGGGGAGCCCGGTGCAGCGGGGAGAGTTCAGCCAAAGTGGTTTCAGGCGCTCCTGGGGCGCAGGGAGGTGCAGGCCCCTGACACAGGCAAAAGCCGAAGGAGGCACTTGGGACTCGGAGGGAAGAGAAACAGCGATATCCAAGAAAGGGAAAGGACTCAGGGCATGGGTGACACCAGCTCTGCCGGGCTGAGGATATGTGCCAGCTTTAAAGGGAAGGAGGAAAGGACAACACCCTTGTAGGGCCTGGGATGCAGGCAGAGAGGGTGTGTGAGGGGGTGGGGGCAGCTGGGAGCATGGGGGTTTCCTTACCTATCCATCCTGACGAGCTCGTGGGCACCTGCCAAAGACAAAACGTTTGGGGTGAGTGCTGGCAGCACAAGGCCCAGCATCAGGCCCAGTGCTGTGTTCTGGTGTCTTACCCACCTGCAATTCCTCCTCCCCCTCTGCATTCCTCCCTCCCTCACCCGCTTCTGCAGCCCTCTGCTTTGCTCCCAAACCTCCTTCTCTGCATCCCTGCCCTCTCCCACCTTGTTTACTCCCCAGCCCAGCTTCCTCCCACATTGAGACCGCAGGCTCCGAAGAAGGGGAAGAGACACTTGTGCAGGCGTGGGGTGAAGTGAGGTGCAGCTGCAGCGCCCAGGCTGCAGTGTGGGCAGCTCGTGCCCGGCTGCACCCACCACCCACCTGGGGCACCCTCCTGGGGCTCTGCAAAACCCCGCCGGGCACTTGGCTGCCCCTGCTCTGGCTGGGCAGCACCATGGCAGGTACTGCCTCATCCCTGTTGCCGCAGCAGATCCCACAGCCCAGTAACAGTGACGGAGTGTTACTGGGCTCTGCTGGATGCCTGCGTGGTGGTCACCCTGAGCTGAGATGCTCGAGTTTTGGCCCAAACTGTGCCACAGGAAGGTGCTGTTAGGAAGTAACCTGGTCCATGACCCACCCTGGGTTTTTACTCCCCTCTG
Source organism: Machaerirhynchus nigripectus (assembly GCA_013397975.1). Classification (NCBI taxonomy): domain Eukaryota; kingdom Metazoa; phylum Chordata; class Aves; order Passeriformes; family Dicruridae; genus Machaerirhynchus; species Machaerirhynchus nigripectus. The sequence goes on along the minus strand of VZRQ01009261.1, from coordinate 72,182 downwards.
GGGTGGAGCAGCATCCAGGTGATGCTTTGCAGATGGAGGTGGGAGCTGCAGCCCAGCCACTGCTAAATGGGTGCATGAAGGGGATGGTTGTCGAAAGCACAGTTCCCATTCTCGTGGCTGGCACTGTGCCCGCTGCTGCTGCAAAAACCACTTCTCCAAAGGTTTCTTGGAGCCACACAGCCGCCCACCAGGCTGGGAGAGGGAAACCACAGGGCCCCCGCTTGCCCAAGGGCTGATGAAATGGCTCTGCCAGTTAAGGTGGTGCCCCTTTCCGCTTAATTACCGAAATGTCTGGGAGCCAAGCACGGGGAGGAGCTGGCAGCTGGCTATGCCTCAGCACAGCCTGGTATCCCAGGGCTGGGGCAGAAGAAGGGAGGCCTGGCTTGCTGCAGTCTTGTGGCCATAGGCCCCCATGTCAGGGGTCTTTTTAAAGAGGATGGGGAGAAAAAGTGCAAATAACTCTTTTCAATCACTCAGAAGGCAAAGCTTCTATTTCAGGTGTGCAGTGGAGGGAGGGATGAGTAAATGAGATGGCTCTCACAGTGGATGTGGAGGAAAGGGAGCATCTTTGCAGTCTCAGTGCCCCCAGCATGCTTCTGGTATCCCCTGCTGTCCCACACTCCTCACCAGCAGCCTGCAGGCATGTCTGGTCCTTCCACCTGGCAGGGACCTGTCTCTGGGCCACCTTACACCACACCCGTGGGACTTGGGGCAGCCACAGCAGCTGATCCCAGGGGGGCACATCCCATCCCAGCCCTGCCAGCCCGCTGTGGCCCAGGAGATGAGATGGGCGTCCCGGTACATACGTCTGCTGCTGACAGCTTGTCTCTGCTTGTAAATGAGGAGCAGGATGAGGGGCAGGCAGAGGATGCCCACGATGCAGGCGCCCGTGGCCAGCGCGGCAGCCGTGATATCTGCAATAGAAGAGGGCAGAGATGAACCCTCCCATTTGCCTTCCCTTTCCTTGGCTTCCCCAAGCCAAAATCACAGGATTGTTTAAGATCCAAAATCACAGATTGTTTAAGGAAGAGACCTTAAAGATCAAGTCCAACAACAGGGCAACCCCACGTTGCCTCAGAGCTGATGGGATTCACACTGGGATGCGTTGCCAGCTGTGGAGATAAGCTCTGAGGCATCCTTTTAGAACCTTGACCAAAGCCCTTCATTGCTGCAGGACATCCCAAGGTCTTTGGTCTTCTAGATTCAAGGACAGAAGCCCTGATAAAGGCTCCCAGCAACTCCGGAGCACTGACTCTGACCCACTGCCAGCCTCAAAGTGCTCGGGCATCAAAGGTCTTGTTACCCACAGCCTCTGCTAATTAATGTGCCCCTGGAAGATGTCACCCACAGAGGCTCCCAGAAAGGCTGACAGCCTGCAGGCACATCTGTGACCATCGAGGTCCCTATGGGATGGCTCATGGTGAGGTTGAGGGCTGCTTAAATCAAGGGCTGGTTCAGCTCCTCTCCTGCACATCCATCTGAGGAAGCAGCTCCTTGCTCCGTGTATCTGTGTTTTAGGAGGGGGCATTTTTTCTCCTTTTTCCTGGCAGGGCAGGGTTTCCCAGCACTTGAGACTGAGGGTTAGGGACAGAAAGCACAGCTCATGGGGACTAGGAACTGTTTCCCTTGTCTGGGCATGCTGCAAAATAATTTTAGCCAAATCTGCCCATTTAGCAGCCCGCAAAGGGGGGTAGACAGAGCGACCCAGCAAGAAACCAGCTGCACAGTGAAGTGTGGGCAACTCCATGTCTAGACACAGCTCTGGGGGAGCCCCACATTTTCTGAGCACTCAAGCAAGATTTGGGTTTCCCCTACTCGAGGCAGAGGTGGCCCAGGCTTGGGGTGTAGCAAGAGGTTCCTGCAACTCTTCATCTTTCTGTCCTTTCCCATCTGCTTGTGGCAGCAGCCGCTAAATCCCTGATTGTATTTTGGGAGGGGGCTCAGGTGCTTCAGAACAACAGGTGAACGATCTCCATGGGCTTCAGGACAGTCATGTCCAGGTGATGGGCTAAAGAAGGCTCTCCTTAGCCTGAGGATGCACCTGTCATGCACACCCTGTTGGAACAGCACTGGAAACCATGCTCCCAACACCCAGCTGTGAGGCTGCATCTGGGCACTGGTGTGTTTGCAGTGATCCCTAGGGAATGCTTGGGACAGGATGGCAAGCACCACATTGGAAAGATGGGTTTTTCCCTTTACCTTTGCTGCTGGCAGTATGAAATGTGCAGTTTTGAAGTCCTCCTTTGCCTGCAGAAGAGAACAGAAAAGCGTGTTAGACCTCAGGGGATTCCCTCAGGTCCCACAGAACTCCCAACCTCCTGGCTGTCCTTGCCTTTTCTCCCTGGTATTGAGAACATCATCCCAGAGCACCCCAAAGCAGGAATTTATTGCTGGGAAGTGTTCACTGAGATCCCTGCTGCAAGCCCCTTTTCCCCGTGGCAGCAGGCCCCATCCCGGGCCGTGCAGCCTCTTTTTATTTTCAGTCTAAAAGAAAAACTATCTAATGCTGCAAATCAAGGCCAGGAGATGCCTTCCCCTCCCTCGTGCCTCTCCCACTGGGCTGCTGTCCCAAGGTTATCTGTGAGCCCTCACTCAGGCTTGCACCACCAGCCAGCTCCTTTTAAGCTGAGGCTTGTTTTCCTCTCTGCCAGAAAGAGGTTGATGAAGATCAGTGAAACTATGTACCACGGATTTTATTGCATTCCAGCCTCTCGAGTTATTAAGTTTTTTCCTTTTTTTTTTCAATGTTTCATTGCTCTCTAGCTCCAATTCAAACCTTCAACATCTGCTGCTCTTTGACTTCTGGAACATGCCCTGCACTTCCAGCATCGGTACACGCCGCCTCCCCAGCCCCAGTGCTGCATCCCCCCACCACCCCTTCTCTGGCACTTTGCCCTGGCGTGGATGCAGGGCTGGCAGGGGCCCCCCTTACCCCCCTCACCTTGCTGGATCTGCAGCTCCACAAAGCCGTGAGCCACCTGCCTGGCGTGGGGCTTGCTGTGACCTTCCCGCCTGAGCTCCATAGCATAACAGCAGTAACTCCCACTGTCCTGCAGCGTCAGGTTCATCACCACGATGTGGAAGGCGCCGTGGTGGTCAGGGACAAACTCCACACCGTGGCGGCTGCCTTGCCGCCCGAGGGGCGATTTTTGGGAGCTGTTGCCCGGCAGTTCGTGGTGCCTGCTGAGGTCGTGGTGCAGCTCCTTCTCGGTGATGTTGCGGATGTGCCTCCTGTCGGAGCAGCTGCGGTCCCCCGTGCTGCTGAAGTACCAGGTTTTGTAGAGCAGGTCGTGGTGCTCGGCCAGGGGGCCGCTGATCTGGCAGGTCAGGGTGACGTTCTGGCCCTCGGGGCAGACGCAGAGCGAGTACGGGGTGGTGATCAGGAAAGCTGCTGCCCCTCCTGCAGGGGAGACGGCACCGAGTCAGAGCCTGGGTTTCACCTGAGTTTGTGGCAAAACTCCCTAAACAAGCAGTGCAAACCCCCACCGATGTTGGCAAAGGGTGGGCAGGTCCTGGCACAGGTTGCCCAGAGAAGCTGTGGCTGCCCCTGGATCCCTGGAAGCATCCAAGGCCAGGTTGGATGGTGCTCTGAACAACCCGGTCTAGTGGAAGGTGTTGAAACTAGACGGTCTTTAAGTCCTTTCTAACCCAAATCATTCCAGGATTCTGTAGAGGGGCTGGGAGCACAACTTCACCCTAGAAATCGACTCTCGAGGAGAGACATGCCTTAAATACAGTCAAGCATCAGCAGCAGGGAGGCAGAAGCTTCTCTGGGGCCAGCAGAGGTGTGGGGCAGGGAGGCACAGCATGTGGAGAATGAGGAGAAGCAAGGGAGCAGGTTGTGTTTCGTCCTTCCTCGTGAAGGAGGAAACACAAGCACTGCTGAGCCAGCGGCAAAGGAGGAGCAGTGGCCCCCCTTCTCCCACAGATGAGGCGGGGAGCAGGTCCCACCCTCCTTGTTCTTCAGCCCCCAGGGAGGAGAAGGAGGAACTGGCTGATGCTGACAGTGAGGAGCTACTGGAAATGGAAACAATTTTCAGAAAGAAATTCTGGAATGTGGGCAGGGAGGCCTAGCAGAAGCGGGAGCAAGGGGCACACTGCAGCACGGTCGGTCTTTTCCCAGCACACAGGTGGGGGTACTGGTGGGTAAGGGGAGCTGTGCATGAGGGGAGGGAGAAGTGCAAAGACAGGAGAGGTTTTGGTGCCACTCCTTCATGTCTGCAGAAGTGCAAATGTCACTTTGAAAGCGGGAGAAAAAGCAGATTCTGGGTTTATTCACTTTAAATTACTGTGGAAAAGAGGTTTCTGGGGCTGGTTTGCAGCAGCGGAGATGTTCTAAGGACAAGATGCTTTTTTATTTTGGTAACATCCTGTTGTGTCATTAGCTCTGCCACGTTTCGCTTTGAGGTTTCTCACTTGCTATATCAAGAGGGCGTCAGTCACAGGCAGGGCGTGATGTGCCTGCCCGCAAGCATCCAGCCAGGCCAGCGGCTCCCCGTTGCTGGGCCACCCAGAGAGCATCCTCCTCCTGGCAGAGGAGTCACTGTGTCACCTCCCCGGCACGGGGCTCTGCTGGAGAGAGTGAAACCAAAAACGTGCCTTGTGCCCCTCCTGGTTATCCCTGACTCATACGTGATGGTGCAAGAGCAGCCATGAAGCCCCTGAGCCCCTGCTCGAGGGTGCTCTGCAGGGAGAGGGAGGCTTTTGGGAAGGAGATATGCCCCACTGCACTCCCTGCTCTGGAGCCCACAGTGCCAAGGAGTCCCCAGAGCCAGGGATGGCGTGACCTTTGCCTGACCACTCCAGCTAATTGCTTCCTGCTCCCCACAGCACGTGCAGCAGCACGTCCCCGGAGCTGCTCTGGGGCAGAGGTTTGCGTGGCCTGAGCTCCGCACTGCCTCTTTCAGTCTCATTTTCAAGCCCTGACTTCTCCTTATCCTTGGGTGCTGCCGGGGCCAGGATGCACGGCCGGGCTGGATGGGTTCTGGCAGGCAGCAGAGCGGGTTCCCCACCTCCTTGCCAAAGCACTGAACACAAAAGGCACCTCAGATGTGTTTCTCGATACCTGCTGCAAGGGGAAGTGCCCCATTCACATCAGGGGTCTCCTGGGAGCCAGAGGAAGGGAAGCCAGGGCTCTATTGGAGGAAGCCACACTTCCAACACGTTCCAAAAGTATCTGCGGGAGTCTTTTGTTTTCCACACGCTCCCCTCAAAAGAAGTCGGGCCGTCCCACTCGTCCCCGCACAGCTTGCGAAGCTCTGCCTTGCTAAACCATCCAGCCTCCACCTCCGGAGCTTGATGGGAACCGTCTGGATGGAAAGTCAGCGCAGCCCACGCTTTCGGGGAGGGGCAGAGGTTACCATGTGTGTAACCTTCTGCAGTACAGGCTTCCCTTCCTTCTCTGGAGTGGGGGAAGGCTCTCAAAAGCCATTGAGTGGAGGAGAAAGCAGCTGGCAAGGCATGGTACAGCCCAGAGCAGTGCCAGGGCAGCTGGTGTTCCCTCCCCAAGATTACTGAGGCTTCAAACACATGCTGATCCTTATCCTTAGCCCAGAGGAAACACCTTCTGGTGGTGTCTTTATACTAAAGCCCATGGATCCTAATCTCCTGGGCTTCTTCCATGCCCAGAGCCCAGGCTTGGCTCCGTCCACACCCCAAGTGAACCATTCCCTTTGAAGTCAGAGCTGCTGGCAAATGCCAAAATAAAGCCAGATGCCCATCTCTGCGCATCTCCAGCTGGTTGGACCAGTTGAGGGCTGAGCTGAGAGCTGTTGTCTTGTCACCATCTGGTAAAAACAGAGGAGGTGTCAAGCAGGTGCCAAAAGTGCCCCTTTTCCTCTTTGGCACCTCAGTAACTTCATCTCCAGCCAGTGGCCTTGCATTGGTGCGGCACAGAGCCCAGTGCAGTGCTGGTACATCCCAGTGCCTCTCTCGACACCTGGGAACTCTCCTTTCAGACAAAACAGAAACACAAAAAAGTGCAGAAACCTGTGCTGCTTTGCCGACCAACAGCTTAAATAAATCAGGATTTCACACCGAGTTCTGGGTCAGTGACCAAAAGCCTCTGCTGGCTGCTTCTCCGAAGTTTGGTCCCTGGCCCTAGCGAGCATTTGATCTGCACTCACATGCTTGAGAGATACAATTTCCACATCAGGCCACCTCTTCCCACTCCGAGGAAATCTGCAGGGAGCAGGGGATGGAGCCTTTGGAGGGGCTCACCTGTTGCAGAGGAGGGGCTGCTGGAGAGAGGTGGAGCAAGGGAGCTCTGCTTTTTTCCTCTTCTGGGAGTTCTTGTAACAAGCTCACATCAAAGTGCGCCAAGCCCCATCGTCACTGTGCTGTCACGGTGCTTCAGAGTTATCAGCCAGGTGAGATGTGCAGGGCCATCCATAGCTCTGCAGGAGTACTTCGAGCATGAAAGAAAAAGGAGAGAAAAAACTTGCTGAAGATGCCTGAGACATGTTAATAGCCCTCATCTCCTGCACCCCAGGAGCCAAATGGCTTTCCAGCAGTGGGGGTACCCATCAGCCAGGCAGTGGAAGGAGCAGCCGGGAGCTGCTGCTCCCACCGAGGGTCCTGCCTTGCTTGTCTTCCAGCAGAGCCCTGGCCTGGGGACAGCACTTGGGATGTGATTTTGGAAAGCCCAGCTCAGCTGCCATCCTTTGGGTGAAGAGGAGCCACTTCCCCGTCCACCTTGCTGCCAGGATCCCCAAGCTGGATGTCTCCGAGGCTACTTCTCCATCAGTCCCTGCCAAAATTAGCCAGGGGCTCAGAAAGTTTTGGCAGGCACAGGGTTGCGCAAAGCTCGGTTCCGCTGGCACCAGTCTCACGTTGAACATCAGCATCCAAGCTTGTTGCATTGCAGAAGGCCCGAAGTTCCGTTCCAGAACCCCAGATGCATAAATGAAATAACTGAAATCCCTGTGGAGATGCTGGGAATTGCTCCCTGATGCCGAGACTCAGATGAGAAGCAAAACGTGGTGCAATCCACAGCAGCCTTGCTGTCCCATAGGAGAGAAGGGACCTCCCGCCCCATTGCAGAGGGGCGTCTTTGGGCACCTTTTCTTCCAGGAGAAGCGCTGGCAGAAATCATGGAGGCAGTCACTTTGTCCCGGGAGAGAGGGTGAAGCCAAGCCTGATGCTCACCCTTCGCCTGCGCAGGTCAGGGAGGGATCATGGTCCGTCCCAGCTTCCTTCTCTGAGTCGTCCCGAGTCGAAGCGCGGTTTTAATGCCACCGCCCCTGTTTCACTGCCTGGCCCCGGAGCCCCGAACGGAAACGCCGCCTGCCAGGGCTGGTGCGGAGTCAGGCATGAAGCAGCCCCCTCCCAAAGCATCCCCCTGATAAGCAGCCAGCGAGCTTCCAGCACTGGGAAGCGCTCGCTCCGGGGAGGGGGACCTCGGCAGCCACTCACGGTGGCCCTGGCCACGGCTGGTTGCCCACCCGGAGAAGCTGCCCGGCACATCCCAGCGGAGCGCAGCATCCTCAGAGAGGGCATCCCAGCCCCGCTCGCACAGATCCCCTCTCTCCGCTCCCCCGGGGCTGTTGGAAGGGTCTTCTCACCGTGGCACAGCCGGGGACCCCCACAGTGCCAGGGAAAAGTGCCGTGCGGGAACGGAGCAGCTTTTCCAGCCGGGGGTCTCCAGCGGGAGGCTGGCGGGGACAGGGGGCTGCTTTCCTTCCACGGATGTTAGATCAAAGCAGAGGAAGAAAGAAAAAAACAGTCTCAGAGTTTTAGAACAGCAGTTCCCCCGTGGCCCCTTTACCCCAGCGCAGCCAGCACCGTGGGAAACACTGGCCTGATGCCCCGCACACCAGAATCACAGGGGAAGAGCCCCAAACACCCCAAATTCCATGTGCCGCGGCGCAGCCCCGGACAGGCGCATACGGTGCCCCAGTGAGGAGACTTTCTCCGGGCAGGGAGGAGAGGAAAGCGAGCTGGAGCTTACCGTGGGAAGCGAGCAGGCAGAGCGCAGCCAGGAGCAGCCCGGTTCGGGGGCACGCTGCCCCCATGGTGGCGGGGTGACCGGGGAGAGGTGGCCTCTGCGGAGCCACCGCACACTCTGAGCAGCCCCGCAGCGGCAGCAGGACTTGCACACACAGGAAATTTCATTGCGATATCGCGCAGCGCTGGAGAGAACGGCGAGCACCCCCCGGAGGTGAGAGGCTGCAGGGAGCTGCGGGCGGGAGCACCCGCGGGTGGGGATCACTTCAGACCCCACCTCTTCGAGCAGTGGATGCCTTTGCTGGGTTTTTTCCCTGACAGCCTCGCGTAGGACCAGCTCGTCCCCCTGCCTCCATTTTTGGGGTGCTCAGGAGGATGCTCGCCGTGCCAAGGGACTTGCGGGTGCTGGTCTCCATCCCTTTCCCAGCTGGAGCTGATTCCTTGGGCCGGGTTGTAATTACTTTACTTGCAAGTACTGTTTTCCCCGTGTTTGTGAGGATTAAGGAGGCAGAACCTCTCGTGGGATGAACGGGAGGCAGGTACAGGGACGTGTAACTCAGAGCAGTGCCGACTTGGAAAGGGAAACGGAGCTTTCCCCAAAAAAATGGGAGCAAAGCATCCCCCCCCGCACAGCCCATTTACACTCTGCCCTGAAATAGCAAAGCAGCCCTGTGGTCTGACACATAACTCCTCCTAGAGCTTCTCTTCAAATTCCTGAGGCATCAACAAAATCTCTGGCTGCAGCTGAGAGCTGCCTCATTTCCAGTCAGCATTCCCCGGAAAGTGAAGCCCGGAGACACATGGAGTTTTGCAAACCGCAGGAAACTTTGCTGCTTGCCTGCTCTGAATCCAGAGTGTGCAGGGAAATAGAAAAGTACCTAATTACCGTGTGGCATTGTGGTTTTACAGCAAACACGGCTGTGATGCTCCTGCCAAAATGTAACCCTTGGCTGGCTGGGAGAAATTTGTTGCTGGGGGAAGGTGTAGGCATGAAGTCCAGAGACTCCAAGAAAATGGTTTATTCTCCCAAGCCCACATCTCTGTGCTGAGCCCTTAGGCAGAGTGGTGTGCCATTGTCATGTCCCCATCCCCAGGTGGGGTGACACCCGCAGAAGACAGCCAGGACACCCAGGAGCCTGTGCAGGGCCAGGGACAGCTGGAAGAGGCTCAGATCTGGCTGAGCCTGACTGGCAGTGACATTGCGGTCAGTGGGACTGTGGGAGGTCAGTCGGGTTGTCCAAGGTGCTCGGTTTTGTTCCTCCCCTGAGCCGTGGCAGCACTGTCTCCAGGTATTTTCCATCCGTATTGCCACACTTGTTAATAACAACCCCGGTGTCCCCAGCGGCAAGGCAGGGACTCACACGTGCTTCCTCCAAAGGCAGGGAGGCACAGTGGGGTTCAGCCTCTGGTTTTCCCTGTGCCCTGGGCTGCTCCCTGGTGTTGCCAGCAATGGTAAACGATGAAAAGAGGAGTGATCCCATAGAGACATGCTTTGCTTGGGAACAGGAGTGTGATTTAATCTCAGTACATTTATCTCTGTACCCAACCGTTACCTGGAGGCGCGTCTGCAGCCACGGCTCATTTCATTTGGAGCCCTGCATTCTGTTTGTGTCTCTTGGCACTGTTCTGAGCCCGTGTTGGTCATTGACCTTGACAGATCCAGCCTTTCCCAGCCAGCTCCAGAGATTGCCCAGGAAATGCCTCCACAGTGCTTAACACAGTGTCCCGTGTCCCGCAGGCCACCACCACAGTGTATGTCACCATCCTGGATGAGAACGACAACGCTCCCGCCTTCCGGCAGCCGCTGTACGAGGTGACCCTCGATGAAGGTCCCTCCACACTCAATGCCACCCTGGTCACTGTGCAGGCCCTGGATCAGGACGAGGGACCCAATGGCACGGTGGCCTATGCCATCACCGAAGGCAACATCTTGGGTACCTTCCACATTGACAACGCCACGGTCAGTACAGATGCCGGCCCCATTCCAGACGTGTCCCTGTCCCGCTCCCTTCACTCCCAGCTGCTCTCCCCTGTCCTTGCAGGGGGAGATCCGCACAGTGAAGGAGCTGGACTATGAGATCAGCCACGGGCGCTACACCTTGATCGTCACTGCCACCGACCAGTGCCCCATCGTCTCGCGCCGGCTGACGTCGACCACCACAGTAAGGAGCTGATGGGGAGGGGTTGCGACACTGTGGCCTCTTCGGGATCAAGGAGTTCCTGCTCTGTGAGCAGTTTCACATCTCCTTCCCAGTGGTCACCAGTTGCTTTTCCCAGCTATTTGCCCAGTTGCTCTCACTTTGCTCCCTCAGGAGGGTTTCAAAACAGGGTTGTGCACAACAGGCACGTACGGGTTAATTAGCCCTGTTATTAGGTCTTGCAAAGACATAGAGAAATTCCTGGAACTCCTTTTAAAGTTGCATTATGTTTTCTTGAAATGTCCTCTTGGTCCTTCTTGCTTGAAGGGACAGCAGGTAGTAAAGCATTGCTATAGCATTAATTTCAGCTTCATATTTACCTTCTCTGGTTATATATGTGCTCTTAAAATTCCCTTTTCCCTCCCTGTGAGGAGATTATTTAAAGCCTCTAGTCATTTTTATGTTACTTTTCTTTGTAGCTCTTTCTCTTTTCCTTGGGCCATGGTGACCTGAACTTAGTGCACTGCTCAAAGACTGGAGAGGGCAGGCGAGCAGCTCCAAAGCAAATATTTTGCAATAATCGAGTGCACTGATTATTTTTGTGACAAAAACCAACATTTGACAAATTGTACAGCATGCCCAGATTGATTTGGTGGTCTGCAGGCGTCAGGGATGGGTTAAATCTTCTGTCTCGATTGCCGTGGACCATTGTACCTCACCTTGGTATTGAGCCACAGGTTTTGTAATCCCCCCAAAAGGAGATAAGTTCTTGTGTGTGAAGGGGGAAAAAAAGAAAAACTGAAGGGGAGATAACCAGTGTGGGAGATTTCCATGGGTAAAATCTGTCCCCTCAAGCCTGGCAGTGGAACTCCATGCTTGGGCAAAGGTGAAGCCTTCAGATTTGTGCGTCTGATACTGCTGGAGATGACTTTCTGGCCCAGGACAGACCCAGGGTTTAACTGCAGGCAGTGAAGGCAGCAGCTGCCATGTGCTGCAGGCGAAGGCAGAGCTTCCCCTGTGCTTGGCTCAAGCAGAGACATGAGCTTGGAAACCCCTTCAGCAACGAGCACTGAAGCCAGAAAAGATAGGAAACACCCTCCCTCCACTGCCCAAGGAGTTTGTGCCAGCAACATATGAAAACACAGCTTTTAGGAGGAGGTTTAGGGATTATTTGAAATCCCCAGTGATGGGAAGTCCATCACCCTGATAAGATGTGCCAGTGTTTGTTTTCTCCACTGCTAGGAAACAGAGCAGAAACTTGGATATACTCTCTGTAAAGATTAGATTTAACCAGCAACAAATGTCCATCTGGTGGATTTCACTATTCTTTAACCCAGGAGGTCAGAAAACTCCTCATTTCCAGTGTCTTTCTCATAACCACCTGTACCACCATTGGTGGCGGTGGTTTTGTTGGAACAAGGATGCAACCTGACAATTTTTTAAAGTTTGCTCAGCTTTAGGAATTAAGTATCTGTTGGAGGAAAAGGAGTGAGCAAGTGTGCAGCTGGCTGCGGAGTTCAGGTGTCTCCAAACTCGTATCTGTGGTTTTCTCTGTCCTGCTTGGACGTGAATGTGGAGGACATTGGGCTTTGGCACTGAGTTCCCCACCGTGGTGTATGGCCCAGCGGTTTAGCAGTGTGCAGTTGGAGTTCTGTAGTGTGGCTGCAGGATGGGCACGGTCAAGAATAACCAGGTTTGAATCTCTGAGCTGTGACCTGGATGTCTGGTGATCCCAGAAATGCCAGAAATACAGGAGGTATTTTGTCACGTCACCCATCCATGGCTTCCTGTGCTCGTGGCCAGCATGGGGTGGTCTTCCCCTTCCATCCGTCTCCTCTCACAACCCTCATCCCTCTCACCCTGACCGCAGGTGCTGGTGAACCTCAATGACATCAACGACAACTGTCCCACCTTCCCACGGCCCTACGAGGGTCCCTTCGATGTCACCGAGGGGCAGCCCGGCCCTCGTGTCTGGACTTTCCTGGCCCATGACGGGGACTCAGGACCCAGTGGACAAGTGGAATACAGCATCATTGCCGGGGACCCCCTCGGTGAGTGGGGGCACGGGGCGTCGCCTCTCCTGCTGGCTGCCCCGTGGAAGAGCCTGGCCTGCTGGAGCGCGGGGCGGAAGCGCTTCAGAAAAGCAGTCCTCCCTCCCTGATCAGCCTGTCGACACCAGGAAATCCTGTTTTGAGCAACAGGAAACTTAACCTGTTCGTGCCTGGACAGGGGGTGGCTGGGGCTTGTGGAGGGAAGGGGGAAATCTGGTGAAGAATAAAGGCAAAAAGAAATCAAAAAGGCAAAAAAACAAAGCGCAGAAAGAGAAACTGAGCCCCATCCCCAAGTCCCTGTGGGGTTTGCAGGGTGTTTGGGGACCGAGTTGCTCACCAGCACTCACAGCTCCACCAGCACCCTGGTGCAGATGGCAGAGGAGTGGGGGCCATCCGTAACCACGGGGACATCTGGCTGTCCCCCTGTGAAGGGCGTGGTGACTTTGGTCCAGGGAATCTGGAAGGCAGAACCCAATCCCATCTCCCAGCTGACCCCACTGCAAAACTTTGCCAGAACAAGCAGGACGAGCCCCTTCAGCTCATGGTGGGTCTGTGCTGTGTAGCCCATCCTACTCTGGCCATCCCAGGGCATGGAGGGGCTGTTGACATCTTCAGAAAGGCCCAGAAAACAGGGACAGGCACCTCTTACTTGGCCATTCACCCCATCCCCTGCTCCTGCTGGTACCCAGGGTGCATCCAGCACAGTCCCCAGCTGTCACAGTCCTCCTAGTATCTGCAGTAACGGGACATGGGTTTGTCCCCAGACCTGCCATGGTGCCCCAGCTCCCAAACAAGCCACTCCCTTGGGGAGCCAAGGCACAGTAAGAGCCAGGGCCCTGCTGTCTCCGGCAGGGGAATTCGTCATCTCACCGGTGGAAGGAGAGCTGCGGGTACGAAAGGATGCTGAGCTGGACCGCGAGAACATCCCCTTCTATAACCTCACTATTGCCGCCCGGGACCGAGGGGTGCCTCCCCTCAGCTCCACGGTGAGTCCCCCAGGCTGGTGCAGGGGGCTGTGGCCTGCTGTCCCCCATGCCCAGTTCCTTCCCTCTGGTCTCTGGCTTCATTCTCCTCCCCTCCACCTCCTTCTCCTTGTCCCTAGGCCTTTGCATAGTGGGCTGAGTGGGGAAGCCCACCTCTTGCCTGGGGAGTGCAAGAAAAGGATGGGAGGGGTGTAAGTAAGTGCCACATGCCTGCCCTTCTTGTTCCCCTGGCAGATCCTGGTGGGTGTCCGTGTGCTGGACATCAATGACAATGACCCCGTGCTCGTGAACCTCCCGATGAACCTCACCCTCAGCGAGAACGCCGCTGTCTCCAGCTTCGTCGCCCGTGTCCTCGCCCGGGACGCGGACCAGGGCCCCAACGCCCTCCTGACCTTCGACATAACGGCAGGGAACACGGAGAATGCCTTCTACATCAACAGCACCGTACGGCCCGGGGGTGGGATGCCGGGACAGGGAGGGTGGGAACCCAGGCGTGCTGTCTGGCATCCTTGTCCTGGCAGGAGATGCCCGAGGGGAAGCATTCCTCACATCCCATGTGATATTTTCTCCCTCGTTTTTCCTGGTAGAGTGGCATTGTGTACGTGAACCGCCCTCTGGACAGGGAGCGGGTGGCCGAGTACAGGCTGACCATCACGGTGAAGGACAACCCCGAGAACATACGCAATGCCAGGCGGGTAATTACGGACACTGCCGGGACCTCCAGCGGTGCAGGCCGGAGGGCGTGTGGGAAAAGGGGTTCCTGCCATGGCCAAAAACAAGCAGTGCCTTTACCCACAGTGTTTCCGATAGCAACCCCATCCCCAGAAGGGATCTGGGGATCACAAGGAGGGGGCTGCAGCCCCATCCCCAGCAGAGAACAGGCCCAGTAGGATCTATGGCAAGTCCAAAGTTATTTGTTGACTCCGTGCAACAGCAGTGGATGTCATGAAGGGTGGGACAAAGTTGGGCTGGGGAGTTGGGCAACCGCAACGATGGTGGAGCATCCTTTGGCTGACTGCCCCAGGGTGAGGGTCCCTGCACACCTTCAAGGGTGGTCCAGGGAATGCAGCTTTGACTAGAGGTGGGAGAGGGGGAAGGTGAGCTCAAGGAAAGGACGTTGTGGTCATCGCCCTCTCGTCTAAATTTTCCTGTAGGATTTTGACCTGCTGGTCATTTCCATAGCAGATGAGAATGACAACCGGCCCCTCTTCACCCAGAGTTCCTACCAGGCTGAGTTGATGGAGAATTCGCCCCCTGGTAGGTCTCTCTTCACTCCCTTGTGTGGCTTCTGGACACTGCCTTCAGGGCTGGATGAGGGGAGGTGTCTCCTGGCCATGGTGGAGAAGACAGGATGTTGAGCAGGGCAGGGCTGCAGCTCAGTGGGACAGGGACGCTGAGTTTGAGGAGCTTGTGCCTTGATCAGCCTTGAGGAGACCGTAGCTTTGGTCAGTGGTGGAAACCATTCCTGGCACAGGTCAGAAAATGGCCCCATTTGGGAATTGCTCAGCTGCAAACAGGTGCCTATGGGTTGGGCTGAGCAGAACCCTGTTGGCAGCCTTGAGGGCACCCACCTGCCCAATACCCCTGAAGATGATGGGCTGCCATCTCTCCATCACCTGGAACTGCCTTGCTCCAGGGGTTGGAGAGTTTTAAAAACCTGGTCAGGTAGACATTTCCCAGACAAAGAGCTAAAAACACTATTCTTTTTATGTTGTTTTGCCTTCCTGCCATTTAAATTGCACCCTGCTCCAAGACCTTAGGTATCCTGTCCCGCCATTGAGCAGAGGGTTTGGGTGCCTCCAGGTGACACCCTCGGTGGCAGGGTGCCAGTGCCACCCATCTGATGGATGTGTCTGTGTGTTTGTTTTTAGCTGGATGTCCCACCACCTCTCCTGGGCCTCGCGAGTCAGTCTGCAAGGCTGCAGCAGCCACCCCCCCGGTGCTTCCTACCCCGCGAGGCCCCGCTTTGTCACCTCCTCCATCCATTCATTGCTGTCCCTCATGTGTCACCAGGGTGGGAGGGGGATGGGGGGCCCCACAAGGGACTGCCACCCTCCCTAATGCTTTTCTCATCTTGTCCAGGGACACCGGTCACAGTGCTCAATGGACCCATCCTAGCTCTGGATGCTGACCAGGGCAGCAATGCCGTGGTGACCTACCAGCTCCTGAAAGCATCCCTGGACCTCTTCGTTATCAACAACAGGACAGGTGGGGTGGCTCAGCTGGTCTGTCCCCAGCCCAGGGCCACCAGGTCCCCATGTGGTCTGCCACCAAGCTTTTCCCCTTCTCCAGGTGTGGTTTCGGTGAAGCCCGGTGGTGTGATAGACCGAGAGGCTTTGCTGGACCCTCACCTGGAGTTCACGCTGGTGGCTTGTGATGTGGGAGGGCTGAACAGCACTGCCAGCCTGGCAGTGACCATCCTGGATGACAATGACAACCACCCTGTCTTCCAGCCAGCATCCATCACGGCAAGGCTGTTGGAGAACAGCCCCCCAGGTCAGGACTGGATGTGAGGGTGGGAAATGGGGTGACCTGGGTGTTCCCTTGGGACTGTGAAGATCCAGCTCCCAATAACACAGTTGACCAAGATGGGGTCAAAGGGAAAATCTGGGAATTGAGGCTGCCCATGTTGCTCGATGGTATTTGCCTTGGGACTTGCTTGTTACCTGCTGCCCTCCAACCCTCCCTTGAGAGGGCTGTGTCCCACCTTTCCAGGCTTCTCCGTCCTCCAGGTGACAGCCACGGATGCGGACAGTGGCCTCAACCAACAGCTGGATTACCGTATTGAGGGTGGTGGCCAGGATAGGTTCCTGATCGATGCCACCACGGGGGTGATCCGCGTGGCCAACATCACCATCGACCGGGAGGAGCGCGACGCCTACCGGCTGACGGTGGTGGCTGTAGACCAGGGCACCCCGGCACTCTCGGGTACCGCCACCGTCAGCATCGTCATCGATGACATCAATGACTGCCGGCCCGAGTTCATCAACCCCATCCAGACTGTCAGTGTCCCGGAGTCAGCTCCCCCTGGCACCGTGGTGGCCGAGGTGACCGCCATCGACAGGGACCTCCACCCTCGCCTGGAGTACTACTTGCTGGGGATCGTGGCCCGCGATGACACGGACGCGCTGGTGCCCGAACAGCAAGGAGCATTCACGGTGGATTTTAGGACAGGTAGGAGAGCAGGAAGGGTGGCGCGGGCAGTGTGGACTCCTCTCCTCGTTTCTGCTTCTACTTCTTCTTCTCTGCCTGGAGGTAGGTGTCTGATGTACAGTGAGGTGATGCTCCTTTCCTGCCTCCCTGCTGTCCTCCTCCAGCTGCCCTGTCTTGCCCTGCCCTGCCTTCTCTTCCCTGTCTGACTGAGTTAACTTTGCTTTATTTTCTGGCTCGCAGCCTGCCGAGTTTGTCTCTGTGTCTGTGCTCGTTTCTGTCTCCGTGCCACCCGTCGCGTCCCTCCATCTCACCCATCTCCATTGGCAGAAATGGCCTCCGTTGCGGGCTGGGGGCTGCTCAGCCTTGGCAGACTGGACCCAAGAACCCTCACTGGGGGAGCAAGGGGGGCACTCCGGGGTAGGTGGTGGGCTCCTTTGGGGAAGGAGAGCCAGGAGCTCCCTGCATCTCTTTTGGAAGCACAAAGCTGATCCAGGAAAGAAAAATGCCCTTGTTGGAAAGGATACAGGAGAAGGTTGTTAAAGACACTGAGCTCAGGTGGACGGGACTGTGCAGGGGAGCAGCAGCAGCTGCTCCCAAATCCCTCCTGGATGTACAACCCTTACCCAGCTGACGCTGTGTGGAACAGGCATGAAGGCAGGAGATGGAGAGCAGAAGGAGAGCAGTTCTTTCTTCGTGTAGCTCTCAAGTGTTTTCCTCAGTCAGCCTTTGGGGAGGCAGAACAAGCATGGCACATGGTGCAGCAGTCAGCTGGTACACATGGCCCTGCAGAGGGTCCTCGGGGGGGGCAGCCTGTGACATCCATCTTTTTGGGATTCCCAGGAGCTGTGAAGATCAAAACTCCCCTCAACCGTGAACTAGTGGCCACCTACGAGGTGACCATCTCTGTCCATGACAACGCCAGCGAAGTCATCGACCGCTCGGTCAGCGTGCCCAACGGTAAGGATGGGCTCTGCCCAGGCAGGGGGGAGACGGGGACTGGCACAGCCCTTCCCAGGCACCAGTGCAGCTTCTGGATGATCAGCAGCTCTCCCATCCTGACCAGCAACACTTCCAGTGGAACCAGTCCTGGGCCAGCTCCCATCAGGTTCAGGTTCTCCCCTGAGGACTCCTTTAGAGAATATCCTAGACATCCCAGGGCTGCAGTGGGTGTGGAAAGGAATGTGTACCCATAACCTTACTGTGGGAGACACTCATTTCTTCATTACCATTCCTATCATATCTTGCCACCCCACTATGGGTAAATTCAGGCTCGTGTGTGAGAAGACGCACAAAGATCAGGGTAGGTGTCCCACAGCAGCATAGGGACACCCGTAGCATGTTCTGGCCATACTGGCTTTGGGGAATATTGCAATTTTTCATGATGCAATAGCACCAGCTGGCTCTCCTGGAGTTTCACACTTGTGTCTTTACAGCCCTCCTTCCTCCCAGCCTTCCTTCTCTTTCTCACTTGTTCTCCTTCTCTTCTCTCCCCCTGTGGTCTCCACCATGGCCACAGCCAAGCTGACAGTCAATGTCTTGGACGTCAATGACAACACACCCCGCTTCCGCCCTTTCGGGGTCACCTATTTCACTGAGAGGATCCTAGAGGGAGCCACGCAGGGCACCACACTCATCTCCATCTCAGCAGTGGACCCAGACAAAGGTGCCAATGGGCAGATCACCTACGAGCTGCTGAACCTCTCTCCGGAAGGTTACGCCTGTCTGGAAGACCAGTCGGCAGGTTGGTGGCCTAGGGAGGTGGGAATCTGGGGCAGGTTGGTGACCTGGGGCAGGTTTCTCATTTCAGGGTCTGCCATCCTCTAGGGAAGGTTGTGGCCAACAGGACAGTGGATTATGAGGAGGTGCAGTGGCTGAACTTCACCGTCCGAGCCTCCGACAACGGCTCTCCCCGCAGATCCGCTGAGATCCCCGTGTACCTCCAGATCGTGGACATCAATGACAACAACCCTGTTTTCAGTCAGCCATCCTACCAGGTGAGCTGGACTGTTAAATAAACTCTGTGGGGCTGGGCAGTGCCTGCCTGGTGAGGACAGGCATGGAGCTGGGTGTGTCCAGGGACACCCTCTGCCTGTGCTTGAACCATCTGGAGAAGACAGTCAACCCTGCCATGTGCCAGCACCTTGTTGGGGGTCCAGCTGTGCCCAGCCCTGGGTGCCACCCTGTGCCCTTGGGCACTGCCCACTGAAACAGCACAGGATGAACCAGTCCTGCCTGCTCCCTTTGTTGCAGAAAGCTGTCTTTGAGGATGTGCCATTGGGTACGGTCATCGTGAGGGTCACGGCCACTGATGCAGATTCTGGGCAGTTTGCTCTCATCCAGTACAGCCTGAGCGATGGAGAGGGCAAGTTTGGGATAAATCCCAACACGGTAAGGAGCCAACCGAGGATGGAACAGAGCAGGGAAAGAGAGGGGAGGCTGAAATGGTTCCAGATTGTGCCTTGCTCCCACACCTCACCTTCTGCCCCTTCTTGAGTACCAGCTCTGCCAGACGAGGTCCACCTGAAGGTCTCTGTGTGCTGCAGGGTGACATCTACATCCTGTCAGCCCTGGACCGGGAAAAGAAGGATCGCTACACGCTGACAGCCGTGGCCAGGGACAACCCTGGGGATGTCTCCAGTAACCGTCGGGAGAACTCGGTGCAGGTAGGGCTCTCCTCCTCCTACCACCCCTTGTGTACTGGTGCCACCAGCAAGAAGGTGTTAAAGCTCCACCTTTCCTCTCCAGTGGCTGGGCTGGGGGGCAGTGAGGCAGAAGGAAGAGCAGATGACACCGGGAGCTGTGGGGTGGATGGTGCAGGTCACTTTGTGCCACGTCGGCAGGAGGGGCAGGGGAGGGTGACGCTATTGTCTGCAAGTGCTGTGGCATGAATGGGTGCCCCAGCCGTGGCGGCCCCCACTGTTGGAGGCAGGAATTCAGCTGGTGGAATTAAACAAATAGCAGGAAGGGCACCTTGCTCCAGCAGCAGAGCTGCAGGTCATGGCAGGGGTGTAGCCCCAGGGCCTGCCCAGCCTTCCCCAGCCCCACGTCACCCGGGTGGCTGTGCTTTGTCGAAGGTGCTGATCACAGTCCTGGACATCAACGATGTCAGGCCCCAGTTCAGCAAGAGCCAGTTCAGCACCAGTGTCTACGAGAATGAGCCGGCGGGGACATCAGTGATCACCATGAGTGCCACCGACCTGGACGAAGGGGACAATGGCGTGGTGACCTACAGCATAGAGGGTCCTGGAGCAGGTAGATGCCGGGGGCAGGGGCTCTTCCCCAGGGAGGAGGGTTATGAGGAGGGAGGAGTCATAGGCACCAAGCCTACAGCCCATCTCCTGCAGCTGGTTTGGGCTCCTGGGAGCAATACTGAAAGCATGGAGGTTTTGCTATTCCTCTGCAGTTCCCACTTCCTCATGGTGGTGGGATGTTAGGACTTTGCCTGCCTTCATCCTGCAGCCCAGCCTTGGCTTATGCACTTGTCTTCCCCATCCCAGGAGGACTATCTTTGTACATCAGTGTGTCTTGGAGCGAACTCACTGCCTGCTTTAGGTGAAGGCTTTGAAGGGCAAAGGTGGGGGTGGATAGTGATAGTGCCTGAAATCCAGTATATCTGCACGTGGAGAAGTCATGGAAATCAGACAAAAGCCAGCATAAATGTAGAGGGAATGGCAGAACATTCATTTTCCTGAGACACATGGACTCCTCTGGCTCTACTATGCCAACCTGGGCAGGAGTGAAATGCAGACAGGGGTGACCAGGGAGTAGAGCCTAGAGACAAGGATGTGGCAGTGGACTGGGATGGCGTGAAAACCCTGAGACCATCCACACTCCTGGCCTCAGGCACCGGCTGCACTCCATCACCCTTGACAGGGATTTCCCACCAGTGAGGGGTGCACTTCAGCTGGTATATTCATTTTTAATCATAATTTATCTGGCTCAAAGTGTCCTGAGCCAGAGATGTGGTGGGGGGTTCTGTCCCCAGAGGCTTTCAAGATCAGTAAAGACTCCGGGCTTGTCACATCCCGGCGGCGCCTGCAGTCCTACGAGAGGTTCAACCTGACTGTGGTGGCCACGGACAAGGGGCATCCCCCTCTTTGGGGGACCACCATGCTTCACATCGAGGTCATCGACATCAATGACAACCGCCCTGTCTTCATCCGCCCACCCAACGGCACCATCCTGCACATCAAGGAGGTAAATCCCTTGGGAGGAAGCAGGGTCATGGCATGTTGAGAGTGTGTTCAGGAGCTCTCCTGCCTATCAGCAGCAAAATCCAAACTCCCTCTCCCCTGGGGATGGAACAAGACCTTGATTTAGCGTGTGGCAAGGTTTGGGTCATGGGGCTGGACATTCAAAAACAGCCTCTCTCCGTACGTGCGAGCAGGGTGATGGGGCAGATTTGGGGAACAGAAACCTCAGCAACACCCAGAATTATTAAACAGTCCGTGTGTGGTGCGTGCAGAGCGTGTTTACAAACATGGGCTGGAAATGCTGACATTTGAGATGTTTCTCCTTTCTGGGAAGCCGGGTTTGACTCAGCCGGTCCCCAGCCACCCAGACACTGTCTCAGCCAGTCCCCAGCCACCAGGCCAAAGGGAATCGTGGCTCAGTGTTGCCAGCCCCCTGCTGGGTGGTGGGTAGTGGGGGCTTGCTGACCTCCAAACCCAAGGGGTTTTGGACCAAGGGGTTCTGGAGGGGCAGGGGGAGCAGAGGGTTTGTGGGCAGTGCCAAGGCTGAAGGGCTGTGCGTGTGCAAGCAGGAGATCCCCCTGCGGTCCAACGTCTACGAGGTCTATGCCACGGACAAAGATGAGGGTCTCAACGGAGTGGTGCTCTACAACCTGCTGAAAACTGGGGCAGGGAACAAGGACTGGGAGTATTTCAGCATCGACTCTGTCAGCGGGCTGATCCAGACGGCCATGCGGCTGGACCGGGAGAAGCAGGCAGTGTACAACGTGAGCCGGGCAGGCGTCCAGGGTGGGCCTTGAGGCTGTGGGTCCGGCATGGGGCTGGTGGGATGCAAGAGGTGTGGTGAGGGTGGGGTCAGCTGACACAGTTGTGGAGATACCACACCTTAGCAGGAACTGGGTGGTTATGAAATGCTGTTGGGGGTTTGCATCCTGATGAGCCAACACCCAATTCCTTGTTAAGTCCCCGCAAAATTGTCCACCATCCTGCTGTCCTCTCTGTCCTTGCCTCAGTGATGTCTCCCAGCCCGTGTGGTTTTGCCCAGGACAGCCCTTTTGCCTCTCTCCCCAGCTGATCATCGTGGCCTGCGACCAGGGCCAGCCACCCTACGAGACCATGCAGCCCCTGCAGGTAGCGCTCGATGACATCGATGACAATGAGCCAGTCTTCCTCAGGCCACCTGTAAGGCACCAGGGTGAAGGGGCTGGGATGCAGGGGATGCAGGGACAGGGATGCCAGCGAGCACATGTGATGGAGCATGCACAGCTGGGCATCACCATGGTGGGGAGCACCATGGGATTTGTCTGCTTTTGTTTAAAGCAACCTCGGTGCTGGTAACATTCCCTTCTCTGGGGTCTCTGGCAGAGGGACAGTCCCCAGTACCAGGCACTCTCTGTTCCCGAGCACTCGCGGCCAGGCACCGTGGTGGGGAACGTCACCGGAGCGGTGGACGCAGATGAGGGCTCCAATGCCATCGTCTACTACTTCATAGCTGGTGGGTGTGGAGATGGCAGCTCTGTGTCCCCCACACCCCTCAGCCAGGATTTTCGTCATGTCCTCACTGCCTCTCTGCCCTGCTCAGTGGGCAGGGTGGCATTTTGGAAGTGCCAAGCCCAAAGGGACCTAACTGGGGACCCCTTTCTGCACCCAGCTGGGAACCAGGAGAGCAACTTCCAGCTGAGCCGAGAGGGGAAGCTGAAAGTCTTGCGAGACCTGGACCGGGAGAAGGAGCCATACCACTCCATCATTGTCAAAGCATCCAGCCAGAGGAACTGGTCCCCTCCCCGGGACCAGAGGGTGGGAAGAGCCCAGTTCTGGGACCTCAGTGGGGACCTGACCCTTCAGGAGGTGCGGATCTTCCTGGACGACATCAATGACCAGTCCCCCCAGTTCACCAAGTCGGAGTACACAGCGGGTAAGGGGTGCCAGGGGCTGGGGGGGCATCAGGAGCCAGATATACTTCCAAGAAAATCCAGCAGGATATTGGGGCAGTGAGAGCCAGCCTGGCCCCAGGTCCCTTTCCCATCTCTCCCTCAAAGGGGTTGCCACCGACGCCAAGGTGGGGTCGGAGCTGATCAGGGTGGTTGCAGTGGACGCCGATGTGGGCAATAACAGCCTGGTCCTGTACAACATCCTGGGCATTCGCTACATCAAGCAGCACTCCAATGACTCCGAGGAGGTGGCCAACATCTTCAGCATCGGTGAGTGCCCAGCCTGCTGCGGGAGCACGGGGCCTTGGGCAGAGATATCCCTACGGCCAAAGATGTCCCCATGGCTGGGGTCACTAATCCCAGGCGCGCGACCATCCATTCCCCAGGAACTCTTGATGGCATCCTGCGAACCTTTGACCTCTTCACGGCCTACAACCCCGGCTACTTTGTGGTGGACATTATGGCCTCTGACCTGGTGGGCCACAACGACACGGCCATTGTGGGGATTTACATCCTGCGGGACGACCAGAGGGTCAAAATCATCATCAATGAGATCCCTGACAAGGTCAGGCAGTTCGAGGAGGAGTTCATCAGCCTGCTCTCCAACATCACGGGTGCCATCGTCAACACGGATGACGTGCAGGTAACCATCCGCTTTGGAGGCTGCTTTGAGGGGTAGGTAACCTTCCACATGCTGCTTGGGAAGTCTCCTTTGGGGGAATCCTGCCTGGATAACCATAGACACTCCTGGGCTCTGAAGGTGACGGATGCACTCCAGGTTGGGGTGTACTGAAGGAGTCCAGATTGATGCTTGAGGGTCTCTTGCCACGCGAGCACACCTCGGGACATGCTCAGGAGGAGACTCCTCTCCCACACTGGAGACCTTGCTGTCTCTCCCCAGTTCCACGTTGACAAGAAAGGCCGGGTGAACTTTGCCCAGACGGAGCTGCTGATCCACGTGGTGAACAGGGAGACCAACCGCATCCTGGATGTGGAGCGGTACGTCCCCTGGCCCCCCACCCCGCCCAGCTCCCTCGGGACCCTCAATAATGTCGAGGTGCCCAAGCAACCCTTCTCTTCCCAGGGTTATTCAGATGATAGACGAGAACAAGGAGCAGCTGAGGAATCTCTTCAGGAACTACAATGTGCTGGATGTGCAGCCTGCCATTACTGCCCGGGCACCGGATGACCTCTCGGCTCTGCAGGTAAGGGTCCAGCTGGGGCTGGAGGTGCTGCTCGCAGGTGGGGTGGTGTCCCTTCCCATGGGGACTGGTCAGTAACTGGAGAGATGTTCCACCCGTATGACTTTGGGCATGTGCCCACCAGCAGGTGCTGGCTCCGTGCCCGAGATTACCACCACGTCTCTGTCTCTCCTAGATGGCAATCATTGTGCTGGCCGTCCTGCTCTTCCTGGCTGCCATGCTCTTCATCCTCATGAACTGGTACTACCGGACAGTGTGAGTAACTCCGGGGCTCTGCCCATCCCCTCTAAAATGCACATTTTTAATACTGATAGCACCTCTCCCCTCCAAGCTCCCCAGCCTTATTTAATACAGGGGTATGCCCTGTATGAAAGGTTATTGCAAATCTGTGTGTCCTTCTCCTTTCCAGCATCTTCCATATTTCCCTCCCTGATTGGCTGTGTTTCTTTTGCAGGCACAAAAGGAAATTGAAAGCCATCGTGGCTGGCTCCACTGGTGAGCAGTGTTTGGGGTGTTCCAGCTGTGTGGGAGAGTGGGGTGCATGGAGAGCACGGAGGAGGGTCACAGGGAGACATGGGGGATATCATGGGGTGTATATCAGAAGTGATCCTGCCCAGAGAGGTGCGGCGGTGGGAGGCTTTTCTCAGCATCAGGCTCTGCGCCATCAGCCACATCCCAGCGTGTTTCTCACTCCCTTTTTGGTTGCTCTTTATCCCTCCCTGATAAAGAAGTGTCACCCCACGGTTTGCTGCTAAGCCCACCAACATGTCCCCCTGTAACTCCCATCCCTGCCTTTTGCAGGGAACAGAGGCTTCATGGACATCATGGACATGCCAAACACCAACAAGTACTCTTTTGATGGGTGAGTGCCACCTCCTGGGGTTGGAGGCTACTCCCAAGAGAGGGATGTGCTTTGGAGCCAGGAGGTGGAGACATGATGTCTCTCTGCTCTGCTCTGCTCTGCTCTGCTCTGCTCTGCTCTCCATGGAGCATGACTGGCCCTGGGACATGTGCTTGCTCTGAGAGCTTTCTAAGCTAAAAAATCTTGTTCTTTCTCCTGTGACTCCATCTCTGCCAATCCTGGCCAGATTTGGGGTAAGCAGAGATGACGGGCAGGTTTCTACACACATCTGGTTCCAGAGCGGCCAAATTCACACCTGCACAGGGAAAGAGGAGGCAGTGCAACCTCGGCATCCAGGCTCTGGATGGGGTTAGGGATAACGCCACTCTTTGCCTGCGCTGATGGCTGTTCCTCCCCCCGGGCAGGGCCAACCCGGTGTGGCTGGACCCCTTCTGCAGGAACATGGAGCTGGCGGCGCAGGCGGAGCACGAGGATGACCTGCCAGAGAACCTGAGCGAGATCACCGACCTCTGGAACAGCCCTGCCCGCACCCACGTGAGACACGGCCCCCGCCAGGACACCGTGTCCCCGCGCCTGTCACCCGCAGCCCCTCCTGAGCCGCTCTCTCCCCCCGCAGGGCACCTTCGGGAGAGAGCCCTCCGCCGCCAAGCCCGAGGATGACCGCTACCTGCGGGCAGCCATCCAGGAGTACGACAACATTGCCAAGCTGGGGCAGATCATGCGGGAGGGACCCATCAAGGTGAGGTTTAAGGGCAGGCATCCTCCGCCAAGGGGGTCTTTTCTTACAGCTACACCTTCCAGGTTCACAGTGCCAGAGGGTGATGTCGCTCCAAAAAATGCCGGATGAGGCCGGCCTCCCTCTGATCAAACCATCTCCCTTGGATAACCCACGGTCTCTCCCCTTCCACCCAGGGCACTCTCCTGAAGGTGGTCCTGGATGATTACATGCGCTTGAAAAAGCTCTTTGCCCAGCGGATGGTGCATAAGGCCACCGCCAGTCAGGGGGACCGCTCCTCGGTCTCGGAGGTAGAGGGGTGTGCATGGGCGTGGGGAGATGCTTGCCGTGCCCTCTGGGATGCAGTGTGTCTTCCTGGCCCCGCAGGTTGTGGTCACTCCCTGTGGCCTTGTGGCACCCAGTGGTCCCCCACACTCTCTGCTTGGTCAAAATGAGCCAGATACTGGTTTTCCACTGGTTCCCACTGCTGTTTTTTCACTGGTTTTCCAGGCTGCTGATGCCCCACAGTGACTCCCCATGTTTCCTCTGAGCATCAGCAGCACCTTCTCCTTCGGTCTTTCTGACCGCAGGGCAGGATGCCCCTCTTTGCAGGGTGGACTCTGTTCATCAGCTCCCACTTCTGCCAAGGCTGACCAAAGCTGTGCGGGATCATCTTTCCTTCCTTCTGCTCCTTTGATTTTTGCCTCAAAACCACAGGTTTTTGAGGCAAATAGGTTGGGACAGAGGGTGTTGGTGCAGAAGGGCTGGTATGGGGAGAAGCAGCTCCTCCTGTGGCCTTCTACCCTTCATGGGGGGCAAAATGAGGGGCAAAGAGAGCAGAGGAGAGCAGTGGGATGGGAGATGCCTTTCAACCCTTCTGCCCTCCGTCTGTCCATGCCCTTCCTCCTCTCCAGCCCCATCCAGCCTTCCTTCATCTTCTTTCCCTGTCTGCTTCCTACCCCTCCACCCTCATACAACCCCAAATTCCAGCCCAGGTCCAAACTCCTCCCTGGCCACTCTGGGGGCGGCTGCAGGACACATCACCCAGCTGGCAGACAGTGCCTGAGCCGGGGCATCCACCCAAGAATAGAGTGATCCAGCTGGAGGTCATCTCCTGGTGATCCTCATCACCACGCTCTGAGAGTGCTTCAGAAGAGGAGGGTCCTTCCCTCCGGCTGGGCTCCAGCACTGCAGGAGTCAGGGAAGCCAGGAGCTTCTGTAGCCACAGTGGTGACTCCCTACTCCATGGCTCTTTTGCAGCTGATCCAGAAGGAGCTGGAGGACGAGGAGGAGGAGCGCAGTCCCAGCCAGGGCAGCCTGCGCTTCCGACACAAGCAGCCGGTGGAGCTGAAAGGTCCCGACGGCATCCACGTGGTGCACGGCAGCACGGGCACGCTGCTCGCCTCCGACCTCAACAGCCTGCCCGAGGATGACCAGAAGGTGCTGGGTCGCTCGCTGGAGACTCTGACCGCCGACTGCGGGGGCTACAGCGACCACAACGCCCGCACCGAGTCGGCCAAGTCCACCCCCCTGCACAAGATGCGGGAGGTGATCATGGAGAGCCCTCTGGAGATCACCGAGTTATGACGAGTGGTGGTGCTGCTGGTGCTCCTCTAGGCAAGCCGGGGCCGGCGGGGATGAAACACAGACCAGGGGGCCGTGGTGGGGGCCAGGGGCAGCCTGAGACTGGTGCTTGGCCCCCTCTTCCCCTGCAGAAGGAGTCCAGGCTACCCGGTGTGGATCGCTCCGGCAGCCTTGGAGAGCTTGGCCCCGGGAGAGAGCTCTCAGGACCGGAATGCTTTTACTTGCCTGACATTTATCCATTAAACCATTAAATTTTTTTTTATTTTTCTTATTAAAAAAAAAAAAAAAAACAAGTTTTTTTTTTCTAAAAAAAAAA
>VZRQ01009261.1:13137-45080 GCA_013397975.1 Machaerirhynchus nigripectus | reverse complement strand
AAAGCTAAGTGAATCTGATGAGTCCAGACTGGACAGGGGGGGAAGGTGCAGTGAGGATGCGGATAATGTGCTGCCACAGCATCCCCGGGCACAGGCTGGGGACAAGCAGCTGTCACACCTCGACTGCAGGCATGGGGAGGGCCAGGGAAGCGTGGGGAGAGACCGAGTCCTTTTGGCATTAACGTCACCTTTCCAGTAAGGAAAGACCCAACAAATTAAAAAGCAAAAAACCCAACCCAAAGACATTCCTCCATTTCACTGGCTTTACCAAAACTTGTTGCGATGTTGAAAAAGAAAGAGACTGACAATAACTGGGGCTTCTGGATGTGGAGTGCTCGTGTGTGTCTTTTGTTGCCCTTTTCTTTCCCCTTCTCTCTTGCATTTGGGTTTGTTTGTTCGGGGGTTTGTTTCCAGTCGTAACCTTGTGGAGAGTGTCGGGCACGGTCTGTTACGGGACTCAGAAATACACTGTCTATGGCTTTGGGTAACCTGTCTGTTGTCCTTCCTCCCCAGATCCATCACGCCCAAACCCCCTTTGGAAGAGAAAACCCTCTTTTATTCACCCCTCAATCCATCACCTTCACAAGAGGCCACCCTGGGTGTTGCTGCGCCTTGGATTTTGGGGGAAGCATTAAATGTCCCCCGGGTTTACCCGCACCCCCATTGCAGCCCGAGCACAAGAAGGAAGGGCACAACCAGCCAGGCTCACGGGAAGAGTTTATTTGTGGTGGGATGCTCCCATGCACGCTCAGGACTAGGCACTGCAGGCATCCCCCTGATAGGGCGGGGGGGGGATGAGCCAGCACCCCGCTGCCCTCACCACCACAGCTGGGTCAGCACAGGACCCCCAGCAGGGAGGGGGGTGTGAAAGGAAATCCTTGCACCCAAACTCATTAAGTTTACGTTCAGGTGAGGCTGCCGCCAGCCAGGAGTGGGGGGCCGGCATCTGGGCGGCAGAACCCAGCCCAGCCCACAGGGACAGACCCACGTTGCAGGATCTGGGCCTTACGAGTGGTTCAGGGTGGGATGGAGAGGTAGAGATGGGATTGGGGATGGGGATAGAGATGGGGATAGAGGTGGGCACGGGGATTTTGCGGTCACCCTGAGAGACATCAAGGCTGAATCCCCAGTCCTGAAAATACTAACGAGTCCCTTAACCTGATGTGGAAATCCAAGCCCCAGGAGTGGAAGAGGAAGCGGCCGAGGCCGCTGGGGTTCCCCGCAGCCCCGGCGGCACGACGAGGCCGGTTGGCTCCTGCCACTGCCGTCCGCCAGTGCAGGCACGTCCCAAGGGAAGGGAGCCAGGATCCCGAACCAAACGGCAGAGCAAGTCCAGCCAGCGGAGGAGGTGACTCCTAGTTCCACACGTGATGCCGGCAGTGTGCCACGGCCTGCAGGAGGGATGGGGCGGGATGGCGGTGGGACACAGGGACCCGCGGCATGCTGCCGGCCCAGGGAGGGGACACGGCCGGCACTTACATTGCACTCGACCGCCGTGGCCATGTTCTTGCACCAGTATTGCGGGCCCCAGACACAGGGGGCCGAGCCCAGGAGATCCTCCTTGCCCGAGTCGCAGGCTCTGATTTTCTGCATTGCGAAGGAAAAGGCGGGGAGGGGGAGGAAGAAACCTCCGTGAGCAGCCTCTGACCACCCTGCCCCTCTCCCAGCCCCCAGGCTTGGACAAAAGATGCCCATCTTGGTCCGGGCCGCCCCAGGGACGAGGACACTTACGGTGCAGACGAAGGTGGGGTCCATCATCTGCACGAAGAGCCGCACGGCCGCCGGCTCGTACTGCAACACGAGGGCCTCGCACTGGGAGGGAGAGAGGGGGTGAGCCCGGCGCGGGTGTCGGCGGTGCCCCCGCCGGGCTGGGTGTGCCCCCCTCAGCTCACCTTGCTGGTGATCGGCATGGGCAGCATCGCGCACCCCTTCTCCAGCACCTCGCCCAGCTCCTCCAGCGTCTCGTTCTTCAGCAGCTCGTTGTCGAAGTAGGTGATGACGATCTGGCAGACGTTGCAGAAGGCGCCCGCGCTCACCGCCAGCCGCTCCAGCGAGGCAGCCCCTGGAGGACGAGGGCCATCAGCACCCAGGGCAGGGGACGCCCCGCTCCCCCGGGGCCCCGGCGCTGGGTGCCAGCTCACCGGGCTGGGCGTCCCCGCTGCGGGGGCAGCAGCGCAGCATGGTGCAGACGGCCGCGGGGTCGGTGGCCTCCAGCAGCATGATCACCACGGCTTTGCCGTAGGAGTCGACGAAGTCCTTGCACTGCCCGATGACGCCGTGGGGCAGCATGTAACACACCTTCTCCATGTCATTCACCAGTTGCTCCTGCCGGGACAAGGCAGAAGAGGGAAACCCCGGCTCCTTGCTGCCCCTTTGCCCCCTGTCCCAGCCCCAGACCGCAGCAGCGGCGCTCACCTCTGTCACGTTGTTCTCCAGGAGGCTCTCGACTGTCTTCACGGTGAACTGGCACACATCACACAATGGAGTGCTCCCCACCCTGTCCTGTCGGGACAAGGTGGTGGGATGTATGCCGAGCCCCCCCAGAGCCACCCTCATCCTATTCCGCCATCATCCCCCGTGTAAGGCGTTTCCCCCCCTTCACAGTGTTTGGATTTTAAGGATCACGGCAGAATTGGGGAGGGGGTCCCCACTTACCCCCAGCGTGCTCAGGACCTGCATCACCTTCTCTGTGAGCAGTGTGTGGAGGGACAGTGCCGAGGTGGAGGCACAGAGCCCCAGCTGGCCACACAGCTCCATCGGGTCCTGGGGAGAGAGACATCCCGAATCAGGTGGGCATTGTCCCCCACGGAGGGGAATTTCATCCTGTCAGGGCATGGGTCTCACTTACCTCAGCCTGCTACCAGTGAAGGGACCAGAAAATGGCAAGAAAAAATGAACATAAAATATAATTTCAGCAGTTGCAAGCCAAAGAGGAGGGGGGAAAAAAATTTAACATTTTGTAGGAATATAATGCAGTGAGTTTAACTAAAAAAAAGGGAGCATTTGCTGATGAGGCCCCTCAGCTGTGCCACTCAGCCCCCCCAGCTGGCACCCACTCACCCCTGGCACCCCCGGGGAGCCCTCACCCTCTTACCATGTGGCGCAGCAGCTGGGCAGCCGTGTCCGTGTACTCGGCCAGGGAGTTCTTGCACTGCGGGAGGGAGACACGGCCTCAGTGCCCGACAGTGGGCACCCCCCAGCCTGGGCAGGCGTCTGCAAAAGGTGCTGCCATTGACAGGGAGAAGGGAGCCCATCCCGGGAACTGTTCCAGGCCAGGCTGGACAGGGCTTGGAGCAACCTGGTCTAGTGGAAGGTGTCCCTGCTCATGGCAGGAGGGTGGAATGAGATTAAGTCCCCTTCCAGCCCAAACCCTTGTGTGATTCCCTGCTGGCCTCCTCACCCGCTGTGCCAGGTCGGGTGTCAGGGTCTCGCACACCCGCTTGGCGTGGCCCACCAGCGCCCAGGTGAAGGCAGTGTCGGCCCCCAGCTCCAGCTGCACGGCTGCCACCATCTGCAGGCAGTGCCCACACACCTCTTCCGTCTCCTGAAGGATAACAAGGGCAGGGACACATTGGTACCCCCCAAAATGAAATCAAACACCCCCCCTCACCCCCCAATACCTGCGTTTGCAGGGCTGGGATTTAAATACTGGCTGCAATTTGGGGCAGCACTTTGACCAGCATCTCTCTGGTTCCCTCCTGCATCCTGAAATATCCCCCCAAACTGGTGACACCCCCAACCAGAAGTTGTTTCAGCTCCACAGAAATTTTAGGGGCTTTCTCTAACTGTTGTTGAGTAGGTGATGCTTTTAGGGGATTTTCACCCCTGAGCAGCATTAAGACAATGGCACGGGTTGCCCAGAGAAACTGTGGCTGGCCCATCCCTGGAAGTGTCCAAGGCCAGCTCAGATGGGGCTTGGAGCAACCTGGGCACATTCCTTGTCTATGGCAGGGGTTTGGAACCAGATGGTCTGTAAGGTCCCTTCCCACCCAAACTGTTCCATGATTCCATGGAACCATTCTTGCCCGTGCCATGGTACCTGGGCCTCGCCGTGAGGCAGGTCCTGGGGATGGAGCAGGAGTGGCACGTTGGCCATGAAGGGGGCGATCAGGTCAGCAAAGTCCTGGGTGGGGCCTGTGGCAGCTGGTGGTGGCTTCTGATACTTCAAGGTCCCCGTGGGTCTGTTCCGGGGCTGGCACAACTTGATGGTCCCACACACCACCTTCGGTTCCGACTGGGGGAGCAGAGGGTTGGGGGCTTGAGGCTGCATCTGCCTCATCACACCCACCACCTCCACCCTGCCCTCGGTCATTTCCATCTCCATCACGTCCTTCAGATGGTTTGTCCCAGGCTCCAGGAGCATCCTTTGCTCTGCAAGCCCCTAAGACATCCCAAACCACCGAGAAATGCAAACCTGGGGGCTTCCCCTGCATTACCAGCACTTGCTTGCCCAGCTGGACGAGCACGAGGATGCCAGTGTCCACCATCCTCTTGCACTTGACGGACCAGTCCTGGAAGGGCAGGTACTGGCATTTCTTATCCAAGAAGAGCCGCAGCTTTTCCTGGGTGACAGAGAGTGTGTTCAGGGCCTCAGTGGTGTTGGTGGGGAGGAACACCAGCCCCACACCTCCTTCCTACTGAGACCCACCTCGGTGCGGTTGTCCTGCAGGATCTTGCCCACCACAGAGACCGCCACCTGGCACAGGTGACAGGGGATCCCCTTCTGCTGAGAGAGAGGGGACGTGTCGGGATGCTGTCACAGCACCCACACCCACCACTTGCTCCCCAGATCCCAACCCTCCACCCCACCATGGGACACTTGGGAACGTCACGGGGCACCCATTGACTTCTGCCATTTACTCTGCAGACACACTGCTGCCTGAGGGCGCCAGATTCTGGGGTGGGCAGCCTGGGATTCCCCCGCCATCTCCGTGTTCCGGGGCGGACGGGCACTTCTCCCGCAGCCCCCCGCCATTCCCTTCTCCCAGCACGGTTACCCCCAGGGCCCGGTCCCACACGGTGAGCTGGCAGAGTTCCAGTGCCCCGCACTTGGCCGCGGTCGCCACGTCGCGGCACCAGTCCTCCGGCCGCTCGCCGCACTCGTGGAGGGGGCTGGCCCCGGCTGTGGGAGGGGAGAGGAGACTGTCAGCCCACGAGGCACCCCAAGACACCAAACTAACCTTCCTCACTGCGCCGCAGTGAGCTAGGGGTGATGCTCCTCACCCTCCCGCTGTGAATCTACCTCAACTCCCGAAGTCGCGGGGGAGGTTGTTTCGTTTATAAATGATTTTTTAAGGTCGGTTTTGCCAGGTTGCCAGCTTTTTCAATGGGATGTCACAGGGTCAGAAGCAAAGGGAATTTGGGGCTCATCCTCAGCCTCAGAGCACCCTCTGACATGCTGCGGAGGTGGCTGCTTATAAAAGCAGCAATAAATCTTGCAAAACGGGCAAACCCGGAGCGCCGACACTCAGCCCCGCATAGCAGCCGGATAGTCACGCCACGGCTCCCGGCAACGATTGAGCAACCCCACTTTTGGTGGGGTTCTTTTGGTTTTATTTCCTCCCCACGACAGCATTTTCTCCTGACTGTAAAACCCCGGTACGGCAGCGGCGGCACGGCCCGCCCCGGCAGCGCGGTGGCATGGCGCAAGAGCAGCGCTTTAATTGTCACCTTGGTGTGTCAGGACTAATTTTTGATGGGGCGAATGTTTGTTTCCACCGGGAACTGTGCCCACCCAGGATGCGGCTGGGGTGGAGGAGGGGAGAGGACACAACCCAAGCCCTTCGCTGCCTTCCTGTGGCTGGGAGGTGCTCCGGGAGTTTGGGGGCATATAGGGAGCAGCACCCGAGCAGAGGGACAGACAGACCCTGCTGCAGACCCTCTTGCAAGAGGCGTTTCTAAGCAAAGCACAGCCCTCCCCGCTCCAAGCATTTGCATCCAGCTTTTATCCCCCAGCCCTGTCTATGATTTTGCAGAGCAGGAATAAAGCCAAAGACAAAAACTGCTTCTTCCACCCAACCCTGCTCTTATCAAGTTTCTCCGCAAAAGCTGCTTTCCCTGCTTTTCCCTGGATTTTGGCAACGCCTCCAGCTCACCCATGAGACGGCAGCGTGAGGTACCCAGGGCCACCCTGGAAAGTCCCCGGGGCCGGGGGGTGTGGGGAGAGGGGTCCCAAGTCCCCCACTAGTCCCGCCTGCCCCCAGAAGTGCAGGCGTAGCTCGGCGGGTGCCGGGTGGTGTTTCAGCACCGATTTCCCCATCGGGCTGACGGCAGCGCTGGGGCAGGCGAGCCCCGGGGCAGGGCGAGTCCCCCCGGTTTCCCAGGCTTCCCACACACCTCCCCAGCTGCGCGATGCCGCGCTCGCCGCATCAGCTGAGAGGGATATATTTATGTTTTCAACCCTGGCCCCAGCATCAACGCAAACAGGAATGGCAAGTCAGCAGAGACATTAAGGGGCAGCACCAAAACCAAGGAGACGGGAGACAACAACCCCACAGCTTTTTTCTGAGCTGGTCCCTCAGCATTTCTCACAGCCCTGTGTTGGAGCCCGGGTCCTATAGGGGGATCTAGAAAACATGGGTGGTTTGACCCTTTACTTTTCTGGCTCACAGAGATCCTCAGCTCAGTGCTTGCTCCTCGCCCTGCTCAAGCTGAAACTCAGGCATCAAGCACAGGGCCCAGAAAGTAATTAGGACTAATCATAACACCCAACAGCTGAGAGCAGGGGAAGCTTCCCTAGATGGAAACTACTGCCACGGGGCAAGCAACTGGGGCAGCTGGTGTCCCGTGAGCTCTCCTACACATTTCAAAGCCATGCTAGAGCACCTCATGCTGCCAGGCACACAGGCAGCAGGGTTATTAGATTATGCCATCTTTGGCAAAGGAGCAAGGCAGGGATGCTCCCATGCAGCTGTGGTCCCAGGCCAGTCACAACTGCCCTATTCCCGTATGCCAGGCCCGGGGGATGGGGTGGGCTTTGCTCAGGGGGGATCCAGGACCGAGCTCCAGCCCTGGCAGGGCTGTGCTGGCATTCCATGGAGCCTCGGAGCGCCCCGGCCGAGCCGGCCGAGCCTGGCGAGCCGGTTATGACGTAAACCCCGGGGGTGGCAGCGTGGGCCCCAGCGCCCCAATTCCCGGCCTGGCGCACACCCCTGTTACAGCAAGAACCATGAATACCCTCTTCCCAGCTCCCAAATCCTTCTCCGAGGCTTTTGGGGTTCCCAGTCCCACAGCACCCCCGTGCCACACAGCCAAGCCCCCGCCGGCTCCCAGGGCAGGTGTCAGCCCAGGCTGGATGTGGTGAGCGCAGGTGAACTTTCCTGCTCTGCCTGCTGCTGGCTGGAACACCTGGACACATCTCCCCAGCCCAAGCCACGCGTGCGCACTCACAAGGCCTCCACCACAAAGCCTGGACAGGTCACGTCGGAGGAGCCCAGTGGGCCAAGCCTGGGGTAATTGGGGTGCAAGGGGGGCTCTTCACTCTAAAATACGGGGAGTTTGCTTACAGCAGCAGGGCTCCACTTATTCCGGGGAAGATTGCCCCAGGAAGCAGCGATTTGCCCTCAAGCGAGGACCAGAGGGGAGAAACAGGCCTTTCCCAGCTTGTTTCCTGGGGATGGGCAGGGGCATGACGAAGGGACAGCAGCAGAGGTTTGCCTGCAGCAGGATTCGCTCACAGAGACCCACGTCCTGATGATGAGAGGGCTCCTGAGGTGAGTAGAGCACATCACCCCATCACCCTTCCCAGGGCTCAGCAAGCCACAGCAGAGGCGAGTTCCTGCTCCTGCATCTCCTATAAGGACCCTCAGGAAAAAGGCAGCTTCAGGTGGCAGTGTGGTCACTCTGTTGTGACCACCACAAGGGGCTGCCCCCAGCTCACACCTTGGCAGCCAGGCCCCAGTACCAAGGGCAGCAGAGAGAGCAGCCCCTCTCCCCCACCGCTGCAGAGACACCCCACTGACTGGCTTCCCTCCTTCCCTGCCCCAGCACAGCACCAGCTGTGCCTGAATCCCAGACAAGGGAGGGAACAAACAAACCCCTTTTTGCCCTGAGATCACCTGCAAGGGCCTGAGTTCCAACACTCATATCCAGGTGGTAAAGCAGCCAGTGGTGCCACCGTCCCCAGCTCTCCTCTGCCCAACTCCAACGCCAGAGGAATGAGGAAGCACATTATAGAGCTTGGACACCAGAGCTGGGAATAGTTTTGGGATTCCGCAGGCTTTTCTGGGCTCTCCACGTCCTACCTACCCCCAGGCCTGGCCTTACCTTGGTAGGAGCCCAGGCACACAGAAACGATCAGCACCAAGCCACTCCATTTGCTCTCCATGCCGCTCCTAAGAGTCCTCAGTGGCCAGTTCCTCTCCTATGCTGCTCCCAGACTGAGGAAGCTTGGATGGGCTGGGAGAAGCAGTGAGAATCCACGCCTACGCAGGGCAATTACCACACCCCTCACTTTATGCCTTGATTATAAAATCATCACCAGGGAGGGAGGGACCAGAGGCAGGCAGGTATTCCCAGAAGGTCAGAAGCAGCCCAGAACCTGCTGCTCAACACTAACATGGGTGCAGAGGGCGGGCACAGACAGGGGAAACTGTCCTGGAGCCACGTGACAGCACCATGTTCCCTGCCTTTAAAAGACATTTTTGTATTTTATTTGAAATCAGGCAAGGAATGAGGACACAAGGGAAGCCACACTAAATGCAAGTCAGCAGGGAAGGCCTGTATCAAGAAGTCCCTCTGCCCTGCGCAAGGCAGCGATTGCAACACGGGGCTGTTGCCTCACACCAGGCGTTGTGTTTGTCCAGGGAAGAGAGCAGCAGCAATCCCAGGCAAGCCTCTTCCACCTGCAACCGTGCTCAGCAGAACAAAGGCTTGATGGGACATGCACTTAATGGGGACCTGAATCCATTCAGTCCCAGATTCCCAGTGACACCTTGGGATGTGCCTTCTCTCGGCCCTGCAGCCATGGGGACCCGCAACGAGATCCTTCGCCGATGAAAAGAATGAAAAAGGAAAAGAATTAAACACACTGACTTACCGGTTTACAGAAGTTTTTATTGTTCATTAAGGAAGCTTTTGTGCCAAANNNTAAAAGAAATTTTGTGACAAAAAAAAAAAAAAAAAAAAAAAGAAAAGAAAAAAAAAATCAAGACAGTGTTCTTTAGAAAGCAACTGCATGTGTCCCCCCAGCACGACTCAAGCAGGTCAGGTGCCACAGTCCACAGGAAGGGAAAGAACTAAAGGGACTCCCAGCAGCAGCAGCAGCACAGGACTTCCCCTGGTTCACCTTGCCCAGCAGGTCGCCAGTATGAATCCTACTAAAAACCCCAAGAAAATGAAACCTTCCAACCTGCCAAGCTGTCAATGCAGCCCCACCTCCCCCCAAGAAAGATCCACACCATCCAGTTTAAAACACCAAATGCCACCCTCCGTGCTGTGGTGTAACACAACCCGTCCCTCCAGGGCAGCGATGCTGAAGGAACAGAGCCCATTCCCTATCTGCTTTATCTACCCCAGCTGGGATACACCACCAGAACCACTGCACAAGCCTGCCAGGACAGAAAGCTGCAGGTATTTTATGTCTTTAGGGGAAATTTTCCTTTTTTTTTTTTAACTCTTGTTTAAAGCCATGAGTGCTTCAGCATTCAGGAAACAGGAGAGCCCAACCTCTGTTGCCATCTGTCAGCACTGCCCAGGCTTTTAGTATGCACACAGATCAACTAAAAACCGGCAGTCCAGTGGTTTTCCAATGAAAAATACTCTACTTGCTGCTACAGCGTTGTTAGGGGAGCTCCTGCATGCCCCACACACCACAGAACAGCAGGAGTTACCAGCATCTTTCTGAACAGGACTGGAATTTTCAAAGCTCCACATCTGCCCAGCTGCTCCTTCCCAAAGGCCTCCTCAGAGCTACTTCGGTGTCTCTGTTTTGGGGATTAACTTGATCAGGAGTGCACACCCAATGCAAGGTCCATCCCAAGCAATACAAGCAGGATTCTCACTCCCAAGGACCCTTCACATCAAGGGCCTGCCATGTTCCCAGGGTAGCAGCCTGCCTTGAAGGCTGTTTTTTGGGATTTCAGGCCATGTCAGTGGAATCTCAGAGAGGTTTGAAAGGCAGGCCATCAAGTGTGCCTGCAGAGCTTCAAATACCTACTTTAGTGCTCCTACCACCTGCCATCTCTGCTTGCTGCATTTCCCAACAGAAATGGGAACTCTGGATAACAACTCATACCTCCAGTTACTCAGAAGGGAGTCAGTGAGAGTGGGGGGTAGCAGGGGGAGGTGCCCCCAGGCCTCACAGCACCTCTCAAGTTTTAGGTGACTGAAATATGCTGTGAGAGAAAAAGCAGATCAAGGAACAAACAGTTTACAATAAAACCCGTTTTTCTACAAATGCCGCCCTCAATGCTGAACTCCCTTTGACATATTCCCAGCTCCTGCTGACTTGATCCTCTCCTCCATCTTCCAGTGACAGCTCACGCTACCTCCTCAGCACCCAGCTGGCTGCTTGTGGGAAGCTGCAAGACTAAGCAGAATTGAGCAACTAGGATAAGAAAAAAACAGAGTCATTCCTCAGGTACGCCAGCGTGCTTCAGGAGACTGACATCCCACTGGACAGGGCTTGGCAGCAGAACAGCCGTGCTGAGACCGAGCAGCCCAAGGAAATCAGAAGGATGTGATCAAAGGCTGCAGGAGGGTTTTCCTTAGCTATAACAACACCATGAGCCACAAGCGTGGTCACTCAAACGCAAAAGCCTGATCACTCAAATGCATCTTTTTAAGTACCAGTTACTTTGAAAGTTAGCTGGGCATACAAAGCCCCCTCCTCGGCATCTGTAGAGCTTTGAAAATTCCAGCTGAAAGGATTTCCAGATTCAACATTATCCCTTAGAGCTCCCATACACAGAAAAGAAGCACTCCAGGCAGATGTTAAAAATGCAAAGCATGTAAAATCTTCCCAATGCTGCCTACAGAAAGACAGATGAAAGTTTAGTTGCTATCTTCTTTTTTTTAAATTAAAATATAAGAGCCTTGTCTCATTTCACCATCTCTGTCATTCTTCCCAGCACATTAAAAAAAAAAACACTTCAGCCTACCAATTAAAAAAAAAAACCTACAACACACTGACTATTTTTAGGAGCATAATGAGTTAAACTGTACAATCAGAAGTATCTTTGTTAAGTCAACGATGAAGATCTGATCCTTCAACAGCAGCACTGCTACAGAAGAGTTACAACAAAGGAACTTGAAGGTCAAATTGTTAATGAGGCAGAGAGGAGGGACAGGTGAGATACAGCTCTCCGCCAACCTCGGCCCACATCTCCTAAGAGCCATGGCAAACTTTCAGAACCGGAAATTCTTCTTCTAGTTCCACACATGACGTTTGCAGTGATCAACAGCCTACAGGGGAAGAAACAGCTGGTATTAGTGGAAAAAAGCCAGTTCGCAAACAAGCAGTTCAACACCTTATCCTGAGCCAAGATCTTGGGAGCAAATCTGATTTTCTTCAAGTAAGTGATTTCAAAGAGGCCTAGAATAAATAACATCCTTGGTCCCACCAGCCAGGAGCTTTAGGAAAAGGCTGATGACCCTTAGCCATTAAGGCCTGGCAGAAAAAACAATACTGGAAGCCAATTTTTAAGAGCCTAATGAGAGATTGTGACAGAGACACGGTCTGTTGGCTGCAGGAACACTAAATACAAAGCTGAATCTATACCTTACTGTAGATTCTGAAATACTAGCAGACAGGTGGAGGACACAAAAAGAAGAGGAAAGTCAGCTTTGAGAAAGCTAAGAGCTATGAAACACCCTCTAATCAAACTAGCACCCACTTGCTTTTTTTGAACTGGAATTCATCCACTTCAAAGTGTGGTAGAAGCCAAAAGTAGCTCAGAAGGAGCTGTCAAAGATCAATAGGAAACTGGAGGCAGAACCCTGCCTTACGTACGTTGCACTGAGCAGCAGTGTCCATGTTCTTACACCAGTAGCCTGGACCCCAGACACAGGCATCATTCCCCAGCAGAGGCTCTTTAGCTGACTCACAGACTCCGAGTTTCTGGGAAAAGAGCAGCACAGTCAGCATCTTTCTAATTGCACCAAGAGATCTCAAGCCCAGCCTTATGTCTGAGCTTCCACCTGAGAGGGTGGAAGCTGCACTGAGGCAGCTGCAGGAGCTCTCACTGAGGTCACACCTGCAGCTGAACCAGCAGCCACGAAGCCGTAACCCGACCCGGGGAGAATTAAGTTACTGCAATTCCTTCGTATCAAGTTTTGAAAAACAGATCTTCTAGAGAGGGACCGTTCTCAAGAAATGTCACTTTACCTCCCACCACACTCAGGGCACATCACCCTGCCAACTGAACCTCAGCAGTGGATAACCACTGGCAGCTCTTTTCTTCTGCCCTTCCTTGTGCTAGGCTGGCACTCAGCTGTCCGTTCAGGAAGCCCCAGGCCTTGCTCAAGGGGCTTGCTCCAAGCATTCAGCGTGCTGATTTTGATTCCAGCAGAGTTTCTGCATGCTGGGCACTGAAAGGCACCCAGGACAGTAGGCAGGACTGTATCAGAGCCTGCACTCAGTACAACCAAACGCAACACTCACAGTGCAAACAAAAGTGGGATCCATCACCTCTGCCAAGAGTTGCACAACCACGGGTTCATACTGTTCCACAAACTGCACACACTGTAACAAAACACAGGGTGAGAGATTCTCCCGCTGGAGCCTCTGAGAGCAGAGGAATATGTGGCCTGCAGTAGGCAGGCCTGCGTGCTACCCCGAACACCCCAACAACACACTCCACAAGGACAGAGCAGAGACTTGAGCTCTGCAGATGGCAAAGGAGTCAGGCACTAATCACACAACTACATCATTTTTGCTAGCTCATACCTGCCTGCAGCTGTCTGCAGACAGGCTATGAGGAGATACGGGATCACAAGGAAAAGAACCAAACAGGACAGGCTTTGGGAAAAGAAACAAGCAGGAGAAGCTTTGACCGCAAAGCTTCATCTCTGATGGTGGAGATCACTCCTGTCTCAAGAGGAAAGCACACGGAACCAGCTGGAGACAAACATCCTGAGCAGGACAGCAGCAAGGACTCCTAAGCACTTGAACTCCAGTTATTCCCTCAGACCAGGCAGCAGCAGGAGCACTTCCTGCCAGGAACAGCCTCTCTCCCTCTAGTGGAGAGGCTGGCTCCAGAGCTTAGGAAGATGCTGCTGCTCTCAGCAGAGATGAACAGCACCAATTAATAAACCAACCACAGCTATTAAACAGCCTCACAGCAGGAAGAGCTGTTCCACAGCTGCTTTAAGCCTCTATATTCTATCCCCAGTAACCTTACAAGCAGCTGCCACTTGCTGACGCTCGGCAGCCACCTAATAAGATTTTCAGGTAAATCTTCGTATCAGTGGTCCAACAGGTGTCCCACTGGAATTACAGCAGCCTACTTCCAATTACTTCATTAATCCCCTGAACAGGATCAGTGTTGAGGAAAAAAAAAATAAAACCTTCAACTGTTCCCACCCACTGTCCTCAGAGGATTTCCAGGCAAACCTTTCCTGACTGCAAATGAGTACGACAATCCAGCCAGTCAATTCAGGCCCTTAAAGGCAGACATCTATTCAAAGGACTGCCAACTCCCAAGGATGAGAACTGAGCAAACCTAACCCCAAACTCCTCCCAGCCTTTAGCAGAGAAGGCTGTTACAAAAACCAACAAGAGAAGCTGCTCTCTAGTTTTCCCAAATACTCTGCAAGATGTCCCTGCCTATGGCAGGGGGGTTGGAATTAGTCTTTAAGCTCCCTTCCAACCCAAACCATTCCAGGATTCTGTGTCTCATCCTTCTGTTCATCTCCATCTGCCTTGCCCTGACTGGAGGGCAGGCTGCCACACAGCAAGGTCTGCAAGGTCATTCAGCTGCCTCAGATCAAGCCTTTTCCCCCTTTTTCCTTTGCTCTGCTGCACAGAAGAAGCTGGTATGCTTTGGTGCTAATTAATAAAGGGAAAAACCTGTGAAGGATCAGGTTGCTGGACATAAGCCAGTCCCAGCTGCACCTGTGGACAGTTTGTCTCCAGCCAGAGACAAGGCATTTGGCTAAACTCTGTTTAGGAGTACCTGGACATTTACAGCAGAAGTAGAAACACTTGAGAGACGGACCTAAAATTAGCATGTAGACAGAATATCAGGTAAAACACTCAGAAAATGAGGTTAAGCATAATTGTCACTGTTAGGACCTATGTAAACCAAACAAATCAACAGGGACAGTTCCCAACCACCAAGACCATGGCTTTTTAGTCTGCCTCCTGCACAAACACCTTACCTGATCACTGACAGACTCTGGCAGGAAATGACAGACTTTCTCCAGCAAAGCTTCGATTTCAGCTGTTGTGGCATTCTTCTCTAGCTCTTTGTCTGCATAAGCCACCACCATCTTGCAGATATCACAGAAGCCACCTGCAGGTTTCACTACAACTGAGCAGGAAAATAAACCAAACAAACCAAACATCAGTTCCCCCAAGAGAAGAAAGGAGGCAGTATCAGCAGCATCCTCAAGAGAGATCTCATCATAGGTGAACCAGCTCATTTTGAACACCACAGACTCCTCATCACCCACCTGGCTGCTGGGGAAGCTTGCTGGCTGCACAGCATTTCAGCATGGCACACACAGCTTCAGGATCTGTTGCCTCCAAGAGCATGTCAATCACAGCCTGGCCATAGACGTCGATGAAGTCCTTGCACTGGTCCTTGACACTTCCCGGGAACAGGCGGCAGACCACCTCCATCTCATGCACAATCTCCTCCTGAAGCACAGGGGAGGAGGAGTAAATGAGGGGGAGAAATTTGACTCAGTTCATAAGCACATCTTTTCTGTCCCACCCAGGAGAAATTCTGCTGTTGTGAAAACAGGCAATAAAATTAACTTTCCTTCCCCCTTCAGTACAGCCCCATCTCAGCCAAAGCCTAGGAAGGGGTACCATGCCCACCACTCACACACCTCTGTCTTGTTGCTCTCCAAGAGGCCAGTCACTTCTTTCACCATGGTCTCACAGATTTCACACAAGGAAAAAGTCTTCTCTT
The DNA here is from genome assembly GCA_013397975.1 of Machaerirhynchus nigripectus. Classification (NCBI taxonomy): domain Eukaryota; kingdom Metazoa; phylum Chordata; class Aves; order Passeriformes; family Dicruridae; genus Machaerirhynchus; species Machaerirhynchus nigripectus. Next base: position 30,003 of record VZRQ01009261.1, on the reverse strand, counting down.
GAACTAAGGCCTTCTGAGTACACAGAAGAAATACACAAACCATAAATCAGCACTGGACCACATTTGATAGGGACAATTCCTAACAGCATTTACCTAGCTGCTCAGTTTGGGCTGTATTCAAAAGGTCACACAGAACCCAAAGCCAACCTCAAAGGTCTCAGCAAAAAGCCTGTCTGAATGAACAGGCCTTTTGTATGACTAATTTCAAGACTACAACCTCCAGGCTGTATAAGGAGTTGAATTTAGTAGACACAAAGAAATAAGCAATCCCACAGAGACAGAAATCAAGGGAAATACACAGTCGTTTTTAAAATAACTTATCGGAGGACAACATTTCGTAGAATTGAGAGCACCCTCCTGTTTGCAAAAAAAAAACCTTTGGAAAAGCCAAGGTGCTTCTTCAAACTCAAGAGCTTCAGCATTCTGACTCTGATTCCCCATCTGCACATGCAGAGTGCTGCCCCATTTTTAAAAGGGATCAAAGTATTACTCCAAACCAAAAGCAAAACTCAAACTAAGAATTTACACTTAAGGCGTCATTCAGAACTGCTGGAACAAGAGTTCCCCTTTCAATCCTGAAGCATTACCTTGTAGCTTTGGTTTTGAAACAAGTTATCAGCTTTCCTACTACACAAATTGGCATCAGAAACAATAAAAGGCCAGGAATTTATATGCAGGGAGACTTGGATTATTCTGTGCATAAAAGCTCATCTTTTTCTGTTTCACTGAGTTTGTTACACTAAAGCAAAAAGGAGAGCAAAGTACAAAAGGCCCATCTTACCTCCACAGTTTCCATTTTCACCTCATGAACCACCTGAGCTGGCACCAGAGGCTGAAGGGGAACAGACTTCACAGAAGAACAGAACCCAACCATGGCACAAATGTCCTTTGGTTGCTGAGAAGAGATGTATAAGCAATTTTTAAAAGTCTAGAAGTCTCCACCCTCTCTACAGAGCCTGTGAGCAGGGACTGAGAACAAAATTTTAAAAGGCTCCAACACAACTAAAAGTTTCATGACTACTTCTACTTCAAGTACTGCCAAAGCATTTGGTAAGGTTATAGGCAGGACAGCTACTGGACGAAATTTAGCAGCTCCTGGTTAAGAGGTTAAAAACCCCCGTTTAAAAAACCACATCCCATGAGCCACACTATGCAAGCCCTTCAAAATGAGTTGACTTAAGAGCTACCAACACCAAAACAGGCCACCAGCAGCATCACATCAGACCTGCATCCACAAAGCTGCTCCCCATCTTTAAGTAATCACAGGACAGGCCCATTATCCTGACTTCAGAGTTCACCCAAAAGCTGAAAGAAATGCCTAGAAGAAAGAACCTCCTTCCACATTCACTAACTACCTTCTTCAAAGCTGCCAGAAACATCACATTCTGCAAACAGAAACAGTTTCTCGCATTACTGAACACAGCCTACAAGAGACAAAAGTTGAGCTTGTTAAAACTGAAGCCTAACCCTTTGTACTGCAACAATTGACCTTCACGTGTTCTTCTCACAGTGACGGAAAACAGCAAACAGAAACAAAGTATTTAAAAATGCTTTTTAAGTCTTTCTCAAAGAAACACACTCTTCATACATTTCTTTTTTGAAACATACATTACTAAATGCACAAAGAAATGCCAGACGTGAGGCAAACTGCGCTAAGGAGGATACCCAAAGTGAGAAAGGCTGTACAGAGTGAGACACAAAACTTGGATTTTCCCACCTAAAGTCTACTTAAGCTAGAAAAAGACACCCTTGGTCCTATTAGAAGGTAATTAGAAGATCACATTTCACCTATCACAAGCTTCCTACAGCAGAGGCTTATCCCAGAGTTAATATTAATAGATCATGCCCCAGTCTCATGCACAGGCAAAAGCAGCACCCCAGAGATACTGTGCTGCTTCAGACTACTCCAGGCAGCACCTTTAAATCAAGCCCTTTGGTTCATGCATTGTAAGAAGCAGTTCCAGGTATTAATGTTACAGCAAAACCCACATACACACACGTTCTCTCACAGAGAGATGACAGACACAAGGTCTCACAGGACAGGTTAAATTAAAAACCCAAATTGCTCTAGGAAGCCTTCACCTTTTCAGTTCATATACTTCAAACATCTATACCATTGTTCTGGGTTTAAAGGTTAACCAAGGGAAGACCTGGGGACAGCTTTGCTCAAGCCCTTTTGAGCCCAGACTTTAAACCAGCAGCTGACAGGAGCCACTGGCATGCTTTTTCCACATCTATCCTTCTTCTATAAGAGAGAGGATATTTTCTGGTCTACTGGCCAAAGCATAATCAAGTTGAAATCTTAGTGGCACAAAGTGGTATCTGGAGCTGGAAGTAGGACCGATGTACTGGAGGAAGCCTACAGTCTTTCTCTGTTTTAATCACATAAATATTCCTTGTATCTGTCAGCACTGAGTACAATCACACCATATGTACAGCTAAGAGAGCAAGAAGTGAACCACAAGCCCTTTAAGAGCAAAGGGTGAACTACAAGCAGACTATCACCACAGGCAAGTTGCTCACCTACCTGATCCTTCTGTTGACAGGGGAGATTGAAGACAGAGGAAGAAAGGAGAAATTGAAGATAACAGTTAAGAGAAAAAACATGTCAAGCACTTGGAACTCCATAAATTCTTTCCACAAAGATAATGGAATATGACACAGTCCCCACCCCAAAGATCCTCAGCTACAGCAACTCACATTTAATTGCACAGTGCTAACCAGCATTATTCATCTGCAGTTAAGGCATCCTGGGCAAGACTACCTCCAAAGAGTCTGGACAACACTTAAATGCATACAAGGTGTAGTCATATTCCAATTTCAGGTATTAACAACACATTGCACTGCAATGCTTAAAATAGGAAACTTAGTGCTGTTGGAACAAAGATTGACTTCCCCCCTCGCCCCCTCCAAAAGTTTAAGAAACAGGATGAGCTTCTAAGTAGCCTTCAGCAACTGGAAACAAAAAAAGGCCACTATGTTGCCAAATTCAGGTTCAAGTCAGCCACATACTCTACTCAGAAACCCACCTGTAATTTGTTGTGCCACCTGTGGCATCTAGGGACTGCATTCTCTAAGGAAAGGCTAAGCCCTTTTTAAAGGCCCTCAGTTCCCTGGATAAAGAGGTGCTATGGAGGTGGTCAGAGGTAAATGTATGTTGCTGCAGAAGGTATCACTCACTTTGCATGGCTCCTGCCAAGAGCCCAGAGAGCAGGAGCCCTGAGACAGCAATTCCAGAAGGATGTTTAGCCTTGCTTCCAGGAGACACCTTATCTCTAACACGCGAACCAGTTTTGCAAAACTGTGACAAAGACAACTCTAACATCCTTAACACGGTATTTGGGAGAGGGGGAAGTGGTGTAAGTACAGGACTCAGATAAAAGAATATAAAGGAACATGTGGAATGTATCTTCACGTTTCAAAGGATTAGAGTGCTTTTTGCACTGTGTAAGTGGCTATAAAATGGAAGGAAAAGTGCTGAAGAAAGCATCTGGAAACTGAAATTACTATCCAATCAAACACCAAGTTCAAAGCATTAACACAAAGACTTTGAGAGCAAGGGCTCTCCCCAAAGTTTTACTGCAGTGCATGTTTCCTGTTTGCAAAGACACTAGCTACACAAGCCAGGAAAATTGAGAGCAGATACTACACTCTGCTGATCTTACCATGTGCATCATCATCTGGATGGCCAAGTCAGAATACTCAGAGATGTAGGTCTTGCACTGCAGGAATTGGGAAAAGAAAGTCTCATGACTATCAAACCACTCATGCTGTAGAGTTCATCTAGAATTTTCTAATACATCTCAAGGTATTAATTTACCTGTTCTACTTCATAACAACAGGTCTTTCAGAGCTTGTCCCAAATACAAAATGGCATTTCGGGTTACAAAACTGCTGCACAGATAACTGCTTAACCTGTTCTCTTCCTCTCAAGGCAAAAAGCCCTCCCCCTCATTGATACGACCACATTACCCAGTCAGATCATTTTTGTGAAAAAGGCCTTTAAGGGCTAGAAGCAATCTGGAGTCTTTCTCCTCAGTCCCACACACCCCACCCAACTTTCCTGACCATTAAGTTTATAATTTCAGTGTTATTGCCCTACTGCGTTAACACATGCAACAGAGTCTCCTTTGTGATACATTAAATAGAGAATATGATCAGGGGATTAAGGCACTGAGCAAACTATTTTATGTTTGCTTACAGGAACAGAATTTTTCAACAAAAAAGGACAGTTACCATATCGGACATCCCAGGTCCCAAACGGTCACACTCCTCCTTGGCATGAGCAACCAAAGACTTTACAAAAGAGGAGTTTGTCTTCACAGCTTCCTGAACATCAGTGACCAGCTGAATGCAATCTTGGCACACATCCCCACTTGCCTGGACAAATAGTAAAAGGAAACTGAAGTTGACATAACTTCATGTGACATGTTTTAGAAGCTTCTGTTACTACCAAGTTTTACAAGCTATTTTCAGCTATATACACACCTTAATAAATACTCTGTAGAACACTTTGAAAGCCTGAGCTAGTAGGGAGACAAGCTACTGCTGGTGTGTGCACCAGCCACTAGATGGAGATTAGGTACCTCCTTGGCTCCAAAGCCAGGATAACAGTTTAGATACCCAATCTTGAAATCTCTTGGTTTTGTTACAGACCACAGTGGGGAGGTTTCTAAATCTGGCATAGATTTTACCTGCTCCACCCACAGCAGCTTGTTCTCAACCCAGTCACTGCTCAACTCCCACACCCCAGCTTGCTGTCAACACTCAGCCTCTGTACCCAAGTTCATTGCCTCATCTATTCCCCTTTGTCAACTGCTTGTTCTTTTCCAATCCAGTCTGTCACCTCTACACTCAGAGACAAATGCATCCCCTGAGGGGCACAGCTAGCAGGTTGCTCAAAACACAGAGAGTTGTTCTTCCTTTGAACCCTGGTGCCAAGCTTTCTCGCAGAAGAAACTATTTCCAGCAAGACCTGCTCCATTACCCCAGTCCTGGATGGCAACACCACAGCACAAGACTTGTCTTTACAGACCGTAGAACTTAATCCAAGATTATATGTATGGTCCACACTGGAACAGCCCTGGCACCCTTACCTTTGGCTTTTGCTTGGGCTTGTCCTGAGGGTAAAGGAGAAGAGGCACATTAGCCATGAACGGGGATGTCAGTTCAGAGAAATCCAGCTCTGGGATCTTATTGGTCTGGAGCTGTTTCTGGAGCTTCACTGCTGCAAGGTGCTTCTGAAGGGAATGGCACAGAGCGAGGGCACTGCACACAACCTCAGGTTTATCCTAGGGGAGACAAGATACACACATAAAGCTCCAAACTGACATCACTTTTAAAACTGAGTAGAGAGTGATTCAGCTGAAACATGGTAAGACAGGGAAAGTGTTTCACAGCAAGGAAGCAGTCTTCAAACTAATACTACCAGTGATCCACACAGGACTCAAGGATCATATGTACAGTCTTAGGCAGAAGAGGAATTCTGGCATCAACAGGAGCACAACTTTTAATACCAGCAGCTGAAAACTAGTATCTACTTACGAGCTCTTCCTTGATCATATCCATGATAACTGGTAGGTAGGAATCCACAATTTCTTTGCATTCAGAGACCAGGCCTGGGTCAGGAAGAAATTCGCATGTCTTTTCGAAGTAAGAGCGGATCTCATCCTATGAAAGATGAGGTGAGCATAGATAAATGATCTCTCTCTCTCTCAAATGCTCCTTCCATTCCCAAAATCCTCAATACAAAGCCTGAAACAAGCTCCTCGGACTCAGGTAGGTCCAGGTAGCAACAAGCAAAACTAGAATGAGGTTCTACGCTATAGATGTATTTTCCCCAGTCTGGACCTTTGATGAGACCCTGCCACAGCAAAAACATGCAATACTGCTTGTGTGGCCTGCACAGTCCAGCCTTACCAGAACCAAACTTTTACATTTAAGAGGAGAAAGTGAACTTACGGGCTCATGGGACAGTGTCTTGTTTATACAAAGTACTCACAGGTTGACAAAAGAAAAAGGGAAGCAGTGCCCACAAACCAAAACGAAGGCCACTTGGTGTAACCACCCACTCCTAGAGACTGCAATGCCCCACTGGCATAAGAAGGATTTTATTAAGCATCTACAGTCAATCACAGATGTGTTAAGGCATGGGAGGCTCTAGAATTTGCTAATTTCTAAACCAGTAAAGGCTGTTTAAAAGCCTTTTCCTCGTGCACTTTCAACATCTGTTGCTTATTTTAGGAAAACAACACAGACTACTCTTCCACCCCCTCACCACGAGATCTTGAAACCAAATGGTGTTTTGGGGCGAGGAGAAAAGGAGCTCTGCTTACCTCAGTGCCATTATCCTTCAAAACCTTGCCAGCCACCGTCACAAGCTCCTTACACAAGTCGCAGGGAATACTGCTCTGTAGAGCAAAGCAGAGAGTTACTCAGAGAAAGAATTAAGCGCCTGTAAGAGCAGCGTGTGAACAACAACACAAAGAACAAACATTACATTTGGAGTTGAGTTAAGGACGAAATACTGGGTGAGGCCAGGGTGGGAAAAGGTATTCTTAAACAAAGAGTGAGGCTATTTCAAGCATGTCCAGCTCCAGTTTCTTCAGTAAACCAACACTGTATGAAGAAGCTGGCATGCTACCACTTGCTCATTTCACCTTGTCCCAGTCCCTTGAAGTATAAAGTTGATTGCCCCAGGACACCTTCTCCTTTTACCTTTTTTTTCAGTGAGTTCACACTTGCTAGAAATCCTAGAACATTTCAGGCAGCTTCAATCGTTGTAATTGTGCTCTGACATTCCTCCCTTCCCCTACTTTTCCTTAAACTGAAGTACCTCTGCACAGACATAGCCAACGTGGACTGAATGCATCTCTAAGTAAAACACCTTTTCCTCCCCTAGAAAACTGTGAAACAATACCCAAACTGCACCTATGTCCAGTAAAGCAGCCCTCACATTTAGTGCAAATGCAACTTGAAAAGCTGCACTAAATGTAATATTTGAACTGTTATTTACTGTCATGACTTTCATAATTCAGCATATGCTGCATCTTTCTGGGAATTGTAACCTCTGAGAAAAGCCTAAAGACATACACAGCTTTTTCCATAATAATTGCTCAAGTTCAGAAAGATTCCTATGAATTAGGAGTCAGTAACAAAGAGGAACAAGTGAAATCCACAAGCTCCATTCCCTGCATTGCTGGGTGATGGTGCAACAGGTCACCGGAGAAGTCAGCAGACGAGTTGTGCAAGACAGAGCAGTGAAAAGCAACCTTTATCTAGCACCCAAACGAAGGCACGGCAACCTCAGCAGAGCTGGATGTAGCACTTAACTCCAATCAGAGGCTTGAGGAATCTTCCTCAGCATATGGAAACCAGCCACCTGAGCCCCAGGTGGGCCTGGGAGGTCTCAGAGGTTGACACTTACCACAGCAGGCTTGTTCCAGACATTCTGCCGGCAGTGTTTCAGCGCCCCGCACTGCGACGCCGTGCGAATGCTCTGACACCACACCTCCGGCCCCTTCGCACACTCCTTCTGCCACAGGACAGGGCTTGCCACGGCTGCCAGAGACAGAAAACAGAATCAATCCTTCCAGCTGCCTGCCTGAATGATTCCCACTGCAAAGCAAGCACCGTACAGGATAACCACCTGTTTATTAATGTTTTTAAGCACATTTCAATCCAGCGATTTTTGACCTGTCCCAAACTCTAATCAGAGAGTTGAAGAAAAAACACTAGAAAAGCCACAACAGCTGAACTCTCCTCATGAAATGCCCAAGTCTCCGCACCTCAGCAGTCCATTTCCCCATCATCCACCTTTCGTAAAAAAAATTTTAAAAATCCCGAAGTACAAAACCTCACTTTGCTTAGCACACAAGAACTACCACATGACTTGAAACAGAAAAACTGCTCATTACAGAAATCTATCCCTCAGACAGCTGATTCCCAAAGCTACAAACTCCCTGTTCTCCTCCGCTCCTGTCACTTCAACTCTGAACCAGGTTGTAATTGCTGTCGGCATTCCTCCTCCCACGTGAACCATCCTGTTCTCACACAGCAAGTGAGAGAGTGAGGACAGAAATCAGATTAGGAGCCACAACAGTGTACACATTGCATGGAACACTTAAGAGCAGGTACAGACCAAAACACTGACCATAAACAGAAAGCTTTCAGAATGTTCTTAAGGAATGTTGTATCATAGTTTTTAAACCCACTAAATCTATTTAGGCTCCCTTTTTTCCTCTTCGTCAGGCCTTCAACTGTGTACAGAAAAATCTGTGTGTGGGAGTGAAAAAATGTACCAGCCTTTTTTTGGGCATTACCTCCCATCCTATGTGGGACTGCCCTGCAACCTATCAGGTTTTCAAGTAAGATACACCGTACCTTTTCTGGACAGTCCTGGTAAAGAACTGTAAAGTACCTGCACTATGAGTAATCAGCAGGACAAGTGGATCAAATGCACATTTCTGCTGACTTTCCAAGCTTCCTTTTTTAAATTGTGCTGTCTGGACCTGACACACAATTTCTACCAGTTTCTAAAACCATCCTATCTGTCAGTAAGCTCTATATCCTCAGGAGACAATGCCCTATACTGAACTAACCAATCAAGAAACAACTAAAAAGCTACAGCAGACAGGCTCCAAAGAAATCCACCACGGTCGAAGCCTACGAGGTACTGCTGCCAAAGCTTATAAAAATAAAAAGAAACCCCAAAACAAAACATAAAGCCAACCTGTTCAAACCTATCAGCTGTACAGGTGATGTTATCTTTACATCAATGCTGTCTACACATCACAAAACCCTGTCAAAATTACACTGTCCACCACGAGGCAGGAGTTAAGCTTTTTCATTCCCATTGAAGCTTCTAGTAAGGTTACAACAGATGAACCATCACTTCTCATGCCTTGTTCTAGGCAATCAGAGGATCAATTTAAAGCTGAATTACCAGTGTACCTACAAGGTACATGGCCACCACTCATCAAACAGCCAGAGAAACACTGGTTTATAGGTGGCATTCTGTAGCCTTCTCAGCTGTTGATTTATAAAGCCTGTTTACACTGGATTTCAGAGGAATGACACACTTATTTTGAGAAAAACGTGCTTTGCACGCCTAATTTTTTGCACAAGAGCTTGATGCTCGTCACCCTCTCTCCCAGTCAAAAGCCTTCATTCCATATTATTCTTGAACACGACAGCACACTGGTACTGCTTGGGAGAATGCAGGAGTAAGACTTCAAAGCTTCTGATAATGTATGGTTAGCAAAATATTTACAGCCTATTCTAAATTCCAGCATTACTGATCTGGAAGCACTAAGTATAGTTAATTTTCAAAGTCAGACTGGCCAGCCAAAAAGCTGTCAGCTCTGGCAGGGTGACAATAAACAAGAATACACTTGGTTGAGGGAAAGTTATTCTTCCCTTTCAGATACTGGCATTGAACAGTGGTAGGAAGGCTCTGGAAGGCAGAGTCAAGCTCTGAATAAAGTCAATCAAGACCTGGACTTTAAACAGTGGAATTAAGGGTTCCCAACTATTTACAAGTACAGCTTTTAACCTATGCCTTTATCAAAAGACAATTACTCCCCCTACACTGAAACACACTGTGAACTACAAAACTGAACTATAAAACTCCAATAATAGTTATTCCAAGCAGTTTCTCAAACTCTTTATTTAGGAGAGTGTTCAAAGTCAAATGGAGGCATTCATGCTGTCACTTGCATTGGTTTGATCAGGCTCTTAGTGAGCTTTCTGGTTTTGTTCGCTTTTTTACTTTTAAGATCCTGTCGCTGTATGACTTTTCAGATCTGTACCAGCTTCAGAACAATGTATTGTTCCTTCTTCCTCACAGCCTTAACAACAGGTCATTATTAAGTGCATGACAAAAATACTACGCTTCAGGTTTATTTTTACTTATCAGCTTTGTTGGCTGCGTGTCTTTCACAAATTTCCTGCTATCAACCAGATGCTCACACAGTCACAATCCTCCTTGTTCACAAGGAGGAAAAAAAAAAAGCCTTAAAATTAGATTGATTTTTGACAGTATATTGACTACTTCATGCCTCTGATTGCACTGTTTCCCTGCACTGCATCTCACCACTCTGAAAAAAAAGTATTTTCTCAGAAGGGGTGTAAACAGCAACACTTTGTTCAGATTCTACTCAAAGCAGTGCCACTGACCACACGGTCACCTCAAACTTGAGAATAAGGACACTACTGCTATCTGCCACCCTCTAGAGAGGACCAAAGACAATCTTACAAGAACTTGAAATAACAGGGATGAAGAAGCAGAAGAAGTAAGCTGTTCCTAAGCCAGTGAACACCAAAAACTAGTTTTAGGATGCAAGCAAGCACTCCGAACACTTTCCCACTGGTATTATTTCAAGTCCTCACTCCTGCATAACATCAGAACAAGAGGAAATGCCACTATACCTACTGACTTTTCTGTAAAAAAAGCCAACAGATTCAGGAAACCTGAATCACCTACAGCACAGGATGAACCTACAAGACAAACTTACCTACAGAAAACAGAACATGATGGAACAGCAGCGCCCTTTCTGCTGCAAAGGACATGGCAAAGTTCTTTTCTTCTGAGAAGACAACTCTAAATTTTATGTTTTCAGTACAGATCTTTCCAATCAGACAGTGACTAAGCAAATTTGTTTGTCAGGGCCACACATGGTTGGCACATTTTAGAGCAGCTACAGAACAAAGATGACGCACACTAATCGTGGCTTCTTTTCTGACACTCTCCACAGTGACTTCTAACACAGTTAAACTTATATTAATTTGCTCTCTGTGGTGTAGAAGTACTTTTGTTTGAAATATTGTATCTAATATGAAAGGGTGCACCTTCATTGCAACAAAATCCACCCTCCCACTGTGAACATCCTGGGAAAAACAGAAACAAAGCTAAAAAAAGTCTGCATTAATTCAGCTCTCGCAGATTCATAAAAGAATAGCTGGAAACTCTTTACTATTACCACTTTTTCCCTTTTAGCTTGTTCTCCTATTTAACGATGAAACAGAATTTTCCCCTCATATATTAACTTACATTACAACAAAAGCAAACATGCCAGTGAAGTGTGTTAAGACCTTGTGCTGCCTCAGAACAAATAGTTTTAACTCTTCCCTCCAAATAGTCTTTGCTACAAAAGGAGCAGCACCTTAACATGGTATTTCACATCCCTAGCACAGCAGCAACCCAAGAGAAAGCAAAGCACCACCAGTTACCTTACAGAGCTCTCAATGCTTGATGGAAAAACCCAAGGGAATTACTTTCTTTGTTATCTCTGGCATCTCTTTATTTTATATATTCTTCTTTATCTAAGGTTATCCAATTTTTAATAGATTTCTCCTTTCTCTGTAAATTAGCTCTCAACAGTCACATGTCATGCCCAACAAGACCTATCCCCCCATTTCCTGAAGTTCTTGCAAATCACTGTTTTTAGAGCATCTAACAAGTTTATATGAGAAGGCAAAGGTGTTTCTTTACTTGTCCTCTTCACTGGTTTCTCCCTGTTTGAACCACTTCAGATGCAGCTTCTTCAATTTAAGAAAAAGGAGCCTTTGCTTTACCAACTTTAGCCTAACGTACAGACATAAATTTGGGAAGTAGAGGTGATGGCCCCCTCAGAAAACATCACCTTTTCCACTTGGTTTATAGAGCCATGCATGTGAAAGCACAGCTCAGTTCTTCACTCCTCTCCAGGAAACAGGAACCTAAAAGGAAGCTTACAACGTCTGGATTACCATTCTCCAAGGACAGCTACAGGAAAATTGCTAGGCAATTACCTTTCTTGGAAAACACCTTCCCTTCCCTCAAGCATTTGTCTCACTCTTCTTCCACAGAGAGCCAGTCATAATTTTTTCCCCTAGATTCTCAGGAAAACATCCTAAGAAATCCCCTCCAAAGCTGCACTGAAGCTACAGATGAGACTTAAAAGCTAACACCTTATATAAGCATCAATGAACAGGGATTCTAAGGAGCCAGACCAGATGCCCTAAAGGGCCAAAGGATGAACCAGAAAACTACCATCCAGAAGACAAAAATTCAACTTGAAGATTCCAGCCTCCTCCAAACTAAACTGCTAGAAAAACCCTTGGTTACAGACAAATTAACCTGTAATTTGGAAAACAAAAACCACAAGGAAAGTGCTGGGCTGCTGTTCAACTCAATGGATTGAAGTAAAACATAAGGATCATTTAGGGTGCTTGCTGTCAACTCTTATGCTTTTGTGACAGTCCAACTTGTCCAAGTGTACTAACCTATTTATCAGGAAAGATGTTATTCTCAGGCTGTCCTACTTGCCATGTTAAAAAAAAAGATCATTCATTACCTCCTAGAGACACCACAGACCAAGCGAATGCATCAGCCTCTGCCATCTGTGCTCTGTTAGTTACTGACTTTTCCCCACATCCTTTGAGGCTTGCAAAAAGCAAAGAGTGTTTAGGTTAAAGAAGTCAAGAGGGATCAACCTCTCTTCACCAAAGCTTATGAAGTGTCAAGAAGTGAAGGAGTGACCCCAACCTGAAGCTATCTGAAGGGCTCAATACTCCACAGCCTCTCTGGTCAGTCAGTTAACGAGTAAAACTTCCAAAGTTGTAACTGCATCACACGCCAGTGACTCTTGCCAAAGGGCTACTATGCCTCTCGATTATTGAGGCAGTAAAAGTGACCATAACATTTGAGGGATTACAGGCAATTTGAAGAAAAACTGGAGGAAATGTGGCTAGCTGTTATCAGCGTTCCAGTTAAAAATTAGTCTTCCTGTCCAGTATCTACTGACAAAAAACAAAGCCTGAAACATTTCTAACTAGAGTGATGGGCAAGAAATTCATCTGGAGTTAACACCACAACTGGGCTCTTCCTCAAAGAGGGGAGCTCATTCTCATTTTGGGACACTGCCTCTACCTCAGGTGCTCCCTTGCTTCCCTCACCAGAAGACAAGCATGGCAAGAGAAGCAGTTTGTGCAGGTACGAGCAATCACAATAAAGTTACAGAGAGCAGAGAACTGGATGAGCTGGGACAGTAAAATCACCTCTACTGGCCCAGTGAATTGTCCCAGGTAACTACAAAGGTTCCAAGAGAGTAATTTCCAAGTTGGCCGTATGTTGCCAAGCAAGGCCTGACTTCTGCCCGAGATCTTCTGTGGCAGAATCCAGAAGAGATGAGTGGATGTTCTAGGGCAACTTGTAGTCATCAGGAGTAAGTGGTCCCATACAGTATGCTAAGATATACCCAAAAAGTTATGAGTAGCATTTTTCCCTGCAGCAGATCCCTGAAGAAATACACAAAAATGTTTTGGGCATACTTGCTGCCTGTCTCCATCCTTTCTGTTTTTGTTCTGAGGGTTTTTTTGCAGGGATGCAGGGGACAGATTTCATGCGAGTCTCTGCAGAAATCCTGTATTTAACATCCCCTTTTCACCAGACAAATATATCCACAGCACAAAGATTGGAAAAATCTGCTATCTGGCCTCTGAAACCAAATATTGCCCCATGACCATATACAGAGAAGCTACACACACTTCAACATAGCCTTTTTAAACTGCAATGGCAACTCTGATATTTTAATAGCAGCAAATGAATTGCATTTAAAAGCTGCTCCATAAAGAAAAAAAACCTAAAAGTGAGTAAATCCTTTAAGAAAAAACAAATTCTCTCTTTTTATGTCATAGAGTTCTAAGGCGTTGGCCCAACCTGCTTTGAAGAATCAGATCTATGTGGGATACCAAAACAAAAACCCAAGGCAAGCAGCAGTAACTGGTCCTGCTTCCCCCACAGATACAAAATCAAAACGTCCCTGCATTTTAGACCAGAAAAGCCTTCCCTGAAATAGCACAGTCCAGCCTCCCGGGGAGCCTCAGCTGACAGCAGGTGACACATCCAGTTTTGCTGACAAGCTCCTCTCTCTCGCCGCAGCCTCCCCACCATCTCGGTGTGCGGAGGCTCCCGGAACAGCTCCCTTGCGGAGCACGGACGGCACAAGCCGGGAGCGCAGAAAGGCCGCGCTGGGCTCGGGCAGCTCCGCGGCTCCGATGGCGCACTCGGCCAGGCGTGCCCAGGAACAGGCAGAACGGCTGGCTCAGCTCCTCCAGACACAACCAACAGCAACCCTTTCTATTTATACCTCCCTGGCAAACAAGGAGGGGATTGTGCAAGAGCAGGTTTGCACAGGGCACATGACTGGTGTGCTATCAAAGCACCGGCTTCGGTATGTGACGGCCTGACGGTGCCTCATATCCACAGTTACTCCTCCAAGAAAACACGGGTTTTATTTTTATATAATCACAGCCCCATTTAGGTTGGAAAATACCTCTAAAATCATCAAGTTCAACCTGTGACCAATCACCACCTTGTCATCCAGACCAGAGCACTGAGTGACAGGTCCAGACGTTTCCAGAACACCTCCAGGGACAGTGACTCCGTCACCTCCCTTGGTAGCGCAGTCCAGTGCCTGACAACCCTTTCTGAGAAGGAATTTCTCCTGATTTCCAACCTTAACCTCCCCTGGCACAGCTTGAAGCTATGTCCTCTCATCCTGTGGCTTGTTCTTGGGAGCAGAACCTGACCCCCGCCTGGCTGCACCCTCCTGTCAGGGAGTTGCAGAGTGAGCAGGTCACCCCTGAGCCTCCCTTTCTCCAGGCTGAGCCCCCCCAGCCGCTCCTTACTGGACTTACCCTCTAGACCCCTCCCCAGCTCCGTTCCCTTCTCTGGACATGCTCCAGCACCTTAGTGTCCTTGTAGTGAAGACCCAGAACTGGACACAAGATTTGAGGTGTGGCCTCAGCAGTACCCAGCACAAGGGGGACAGCCACTGCCCTGGTCCTGGACACACCACTGCTGATACAAGACACCCTCCACTCTTCTCCTAATTTAAACTGCAGCAGTGGGCTGCACCAGCGTTCCTTTTTCTTGCTGGAAACCACATTGATAGCAGAACAAGCCTGCAAACTACAGAACACAGTCCAATTATCTGCTTTATCTGCATCCTCAAGAAAATTCAAGCCAGGCTAACTCAGCCTACAGATTTCCTGTCCCCAGATGTTCAGACCAGTGTTTGCTAGAGGAATTACACATTAACTGGGATCTTCCTTCCTTACAAGGTTTTAAGCCTACTATTTTAGGGGAGGGTGGATGTGAAAGAATCATATCCGCAAAGTTTTTACTTTCCACTCCCAGCTTAACTTTTAATTTAGGAAAAGGGGGGAAATAGTCAGTTAAAGAGAAACTGAGTCCCGCTTTAACAGCAGACCCAGCCTTCCTCGTCCTTCCCTGGCTTTAAAGACAAGGAATAATCAGAGTGAGCATCAGTGGTCCAGAGATGCCAGGACCTGTACACCCTGCTTTAATTCCTCTGTGTCTCCCTTAAAGGGAAGATGCACAGAAGCCCTGTAAGTAGGTCAACCAAAAACCCTCACGGCCTGTAAGGCAGCCAAGTGACTCCATTAGGATCTGACAAGGGTGGCTGAATTTTTACACAGCTAATTAGTGAGTTCGGCAGACCAAAACGGTGTTTCAGGTTGTCACAGCAAAATCTTCAGGAAAATCTGCACAGTAGGTGAGGCAATTAACATTCATATCAGAGCCCTGGTGAAAAAAGACAGCTGTTTATTTCTGTTAAAAGAGTGACTTCCCAAGGAAAAACAGGCCTGACTACTCTCCTGCTGCCCTCAGCTGCATACCATGCCTTTAACAGGTAGGCCAAGCAAACTCTCATTGCTGAACTGGTTTCTCATTACAATTTCCCTAAATACACTAAAGGGAAAGCTGGTGGGTACTTCAAGGTGAAGTCTTTTCACTTTCAAAGCGCAAGAAACTGCAATGATTTCAGCGATTTGGAAACAGTCCCAGAAGGAGTGGTAACTAATGGCAGCTAATTCAGTTTAGAGCAGACTCAAAAGACACTACTGAAGCAGATAAACATGCAGAGTAAAAGCTGATATTTGCTTTCTTGCTTCCTGCCTGAAAAGTCTGAGATAATCCAATAAACTGCCCACATATCAGCATATTAAATATTATCAGTGTATCTAGGGGAAGGTGTCCCTGTCTCGGCTGAGGGTTGGAACTAGATGACCTTTAAGGTCCCTTCCAACCCAGGCCATTCTGTGATTTTATGACATTAAAACTACAATAAAGTACAATCATGAAAAATTTCATAGGATCATTTACTGTACTACGCCAGCTGATTACTCCTATGGCCTTTAAACAGCCAGTTAGGCTTTATTTTTTGGTTGCCTTTTGAAACACTGCAGGTTAAACTTGTAAGCAAATAAGCCCTAAGATTAAAATAGTCTTATTTAGAAAAAAAATTCCCCAAGTAACTGTGCACATCATGTCCTTACATTTTGGGGGTTCTAGCTATTCCATCCTGCAACCTAAAGGTGTATTACCACTCATGTGACTATGAATCATTTCTGTACCTCTGTCAAGCTTCTGCAATGTACAAAACACAACCATCGCGTGTTCTAACCTCTAATCCTACAGCTAAAGGGAGAGTATCATCTATTCCTTCCATCATTTTCACCTCAGCAACAACAGGTACAGAGGCAGCGAGCAGCAAGATCAGTGGAATTTTCCATACGGAGCAGGAGATCCTAATGCAAAAACACAACAGCAAAGGCAACCTCCCACCATCTGCAAGAGGATTAGCAGCCATCTATCCCTGAAGTGACGGAGATAAACACCGCTGCTGGCAGGAAAAACAGTCCCTCCCAACTGTCCCCACCAACCTGGGGTCTGAGCTGCCCGATTCGTTCCACAGGGAAGTCATTTCCCTACCAGCAGCGGGAATGGCCGGATCCTCCCGGGGACTCCCCCCTTCTCCCTGCCTTTACCTGACGCTATTTTTGGGCGACCCGCCACCT
>VZRQ01009261.1:0-12356 GCA_013397975.1 Machaerirhynchus nigripectus | reverse complement strand
GAGTGGACCTTCTCCAAACCTCTGCCATGGGCCTCCCACTGGACCAGGTTGGTCCAGGCTATATCCCACCTGGCTTGGAACAGTTCCAGGGATGGCACATCCACAACCTCACTGTGCAGCCTGTGCCAGTGCCTCACTGCCCCTACAGTAATAAAGTTTCTTCCTAATATCCAACCTAAATTACCCCTCATTCAAATTGTACCCATCTCCCCATGTCCTGTCACTGCAATTTGAGTGAAGAGTCCCTCCCCAGCTTGCCTGTGGCCTCCTTCAGGTAGTGGGATGTGCTGTGAGGTCTCCACACAACCAAAGGTCATGCTGGACATGTGCCACCACAGTGCTTCCCACTCACAGGCTTCCCATCTTGCTTGGGAGGCAAGGGGAATGCTGTTTGTTCATTGTCATGCAGGGAATGCTCCCTGTTGTCATAGGCCAGCCAGGCATCCCTGTGGTCCAAATGAACAGCAATTAAAAGTACAATTAAGAACAACAGCCTGAATTCACTCACTTGGTATCTCCCAGCCTCTTATTCCTGCTGTGCCCCTTGTGCTGATACAGCTACCTGGAAAAACAAACTAACCGGGGGCTGGGGGGGGAACAAGCAGTTTTTTCCTGACCGGATCAACAAACTGAACCAACTCAGCCAAGGGACAGAGCAGATGCCTCATGGGCTCCCCAGGACTGGGCAGAGCTGCCAGACCAGCTCCCCTCTTCTAAACCCACACTCAAGGCTTGCTGTAGCTGGAAGAAGGGTTCTCAGTAATGCTTCCCACAGCCTGGGGAATTGGGCATCCCCTGCAACCTCAGCATGGCACAAACTTATCCCATCTAAAGAGCTTGCCCTCTGCCAGGCTTAACCTGCTCGGTTCGTGGGGATCTTCCAGGTACTGCCCTTCATCTGAGGGCACACGTTATTACCTTGTTGGGTCCTCACCTACACATTCATTTTTCAAGGACCAGACTTGTTGATAATATTTAGGTTTACTTGCACTATGAGGATTAGGAGGAAGCGGATCTGTTCTGTTTCGCTTTGCCAGGCTATACCAAGCAGCATAATGCACATTCCTCCTTTTCTTATAAGGACCTTTTAAAAGCCAAGCTATGAAGTCACGGACCATGATTTTCTTAACAAACTGCATCAGAAGGACCTGATGCTTACACAGGCCTTTGCCCCTCCACAAGTCAGCACAGCCTCCTTCGGCGTCTCCAGAGCCTCTGCTATCACCACCACTGGGAGCCGGGTTCTTTGGTAATTCCCAAACTGGAGCCAGGTGCACCCAGACTGAATCAACGAGGCAGAAAGCCACCCCCAGTTTTGGCCAGACTAAACAAGCAACCTTTACTCTGGCTCTAAAGCCACCTTGCCTGGGCAGGGATCTGTGTGCTGCCCTTATCTCAGGAGCGCACATAAAGTGTTGACGAGGCACCTCAACTTTCCAAGCAGCAGTCAGCTACTAAGCTAGGAAAACACCAAAAAAAAAAGGGGGGTTTGTGAAGAATGTTTAAAAGGAGGTTAAGTAAGACTGTCTGGAACAGGAGAGCTATTTCAGCAGGCAGGGTGTTTTTCTTCTGGGAGCTGAAGGATGGGGGGAAGGAAGGACTAGCTCGGAGCTAGCAGGTTCTACTCCCAGTCTGTTATCATTGCAGGCTAGCCCAGGTTTTCCTGGAGCTTTACCAATTCCCATTGATTTGGGGCCTTTTTTTTCCCCTCTCTCTCAAGCACACAGCACATAATATTTGGTGCTAACAAATTGTCTCCATGACTTAGCTTTCCTGATCTAGCCATACTGCCTGCTAGTTTCCTCACTTAAAAATGGGATTAAACAAAATTAAATGGCATCAAGAGTTCAAGCACTAGCTGTCTGCTGTGGATCTTTGGAAGAGTGGGGAAACTCCAAAGGATATCTCAGCCTGTTGGGACCAGTCCAGCTCACAGATGTGAGCCAAGACCTGGCACTGAGGGTGTGAGCTGCAGCCACCAGCCACCGTCTCCCTACCACCTTCTGCTTTTGCTGAGCTTCTGCTGAGATTTGGGGGTTTTTCTGGAGATAAACCTCCCAGATAAGGTGCCAGATGAGGCTTCTCAGGAAGGATCATGGCTTGTCTGTAGTGACATATAGCTGAGTCATTTGGCTGAGGGAGAAGGAGGCCTAAATTTCCCCAGTGTAGGGAGGCCTTCCCTAAACTTGATTTTTAGCCCCATTTTCTGTGGGAGGCACATGCTCTGCATAGAGAAAGAGAGTAGGGAGGGCTCCGAAAGCTGCAGCCAAGTGAGGGACTTTCCTGCAGCTGAACACATGACTCACTTTCCAGCTGCCTCCCCTACCAACCAGTTGGACCAGGCAGGCACCAGAGCCCGGGCTGGTTTTGATGCTCAGTTTTGTCATGCCTACAGCACACGCATTCCTTCCACGTCACCTCACCCTCCTGGTAGCCCAATTCTGCGTTTTGCATAAGTGGGGCACGTGAGGAATCTCTGTTTGGCAATCCCGGGAGGCTAGCCAGAGGCCCCTGCAGGCTCTGGTTTTGCAGCTGCAGCCAGCTCTGCAGGAGAAGTGTTCTCTTTGCAAAAGAAAAAACCCAAAACAAGTGAAATAAATAAAGAGAGGCGTTTTCCGCAGCAGCCTGGCTTTCAGACTGTTTTGCATTTCCACTCAGACTGCAGCAGGAGGAGGAAGAGAAGAAAAGCCAGCCACAAATTACAGCCTGGCAGCCTCGTGCAGAGCTTTGGACATGTTTGAAGTTTATTCCAGCCTCCCTGTAATTCACCAAATGATTTGGCTTGCAGGTCCCACTGGAGTGGAGACAGACACCCCCCCACACACACCCCCACCCTTCCTCATCACTGACAGGCTGCAGAGAAATGGCTCCTGCTCTGACATTCTTTCCAGAGCAGAAAGCATCAGAGCATTTTCCAAAAGGGATGGCAGTGCTGCAGGGACTGCATCCAAGGGCAGAGCTGCAGCTTGGCAACACCAGCAGCAGCCAGGGCAGGTGGGACGTGTCCCACTCCTCCTGGCACACACAGAAAGAAGAAACTACCAAAAACACAACCCTGACCCACAGAAACAGATGGTTCTTGAGTGGATCAGGGGCCTGAATCTGCCCAAGGTGCAGAGAGCAGCATGTAATGAGCCAGCTGGGCTGTAAGAGCAAGACTAGAGCAGCTTCAAGCTGAAAGAGAGTAGGTTTAGGTGAGATATGAGGAAGAAATTGTTCCCTGTGAGGGTGGGGAGGCCCTGGTAACAGGCTGCCCAGAGAAGCTGTGGCTGCCCCATCCCTGGAAGTGTCCAAGGCCCGGCTTGGAGCAACCTGGAACAGTGGAAGGTGTCCCTGCCCATGGCAGGGGTGGAACAAAATGGCCTTCAAGGTCCCTTCCAACCCGAACCACGCTGTGAGTCTGTGACCCTACACATTTCCAGCCTCTCGGCCCCTGGCATCAGCACAAACAACCACACACTGCCGAGCCCAGCGACTGATCTGGTTTTAGGAGTGATCCCTTCCTCTCCCCAGGCAGTTTTTTGCCTGGATCCAGTTTGCTGTCTGAACGCCTGTGGCACAGCATGGGGTGAAAGCATCGAGGACCATCCCCCTTCGGCAGCCATGCCGCAGCAGAGCTCTCAGTTAACACTGGCATGGTCACAGGCCGCATTCCTTCCCACGTTCAGCTCAGCCACAACTTAATTATCTAAAGGGGTCACATCAAGTACACTGGATTTTCCAAGCAAAGCATAACATAAAACCTCAAATCACTGCAGCTAATTCTCATTTCAGTATTTCCTTTGTCAGCTGTCACAAGTTGTGCATTTTAGTTATAAGCTGTGGTTTGTTTCCAGGTTTCCTCAGCATTTTAGGTACTACTTACTGGGATTAAACTTCTGTTTCAAGGCAAACCACGTCCCAAGGCAACTGATACTTCAAACCAAGTAGATCAACACAAAGAGTGTTAGCAGCCATAAATGCTTTGCCCTCGTGAACCAGGATTTCTGACCAGCTCTAGCAAGATCTGGAACAACAACAGAGTTGCCAGAAAAGCAGATGATTCTTCCTAAATACAAGGGAATCTACAGTGCAGCACCACCTCATCAATGTTTTAAAGGATATGCACCAAGATGCGGAATCCCATTCCTGCTCCCATTGTGTCATCTTGTCAGGGTCATAAGCAGTAAGATTGCAGCCAGATAAATCTCTGCCACAACCTTTGAAGGAGGGTTTCTTTTTATAAATGCAAAGTAATATGTTTCTGTAAATCCTAATTACCCCACTCCCCCCAAAAATTTAGGACTATACATCTGGGTTATCCAGGAAGAAAACAAAGGAAAATGCATAACAGATTTTAAAATATACTTCAGAAATACCAAAAATATAAAGCCTGACCAAGAAAAAGAAGGTTTTAGGACTTCTTTAGTTCCTGTTCATACTACAGCAGAGAAGCAGCTCCCAGGAAGCAGTCCCTCTTTTGGTTCCTGGCTTGCCCTAAAGATCCAAAGCAGATGACTTGAGCTTCTTACTGGGAATTGAGATCCTCTCCAATAGGAGGAGCAGGCTTGTGTTTTTTTAGGATTTCTGCAGTGAAAAAATAAGGATGAACAGAAGGGTGCCTTTATCTATTCCTGCCTGGCACTGCCCTCCCTCCCTCCCCCCGTCACACTGTGCCATTGCACTGAAGCTCACCACCATTTCCTAGAGCAGCCAGGTCTTTGCAGCTCGTCTCTCCACAGAAGAGCTGCTTTCCAGAAAGTGTATTTAGTGTTTCACCTCTATCCAAGATGCCAAGCAGGGCAGGCATTTTCCAAAATAAATAGCAAGTGGCACAGCCAGGCTTTGCCCTTAATCCAGATGGGGATGGCAAGTGCATGGGTGGGGACCCCGTGTGTGTAGGGTCTCTCTTTCACTGTTATTTTTGGTGTGGAGTGGAGAATATCCTCATCTTCCATTTCCTCCTTAGCTGTCCATTGCCTTTGGGCTCAGCTCTCAACACAGGACTGGCAGCTCCAAACACCAAAGCCTTGCTTTTAGCATTGCCAGACAGAAATGGACAAAACTTTCCTGCCAAAACCAAAAAGCTTTTACAAAATATGGGGCTGAGTTCCTTTCGTTTGCTCTCTGCTTTGCAGGTTTTCGAGGATTACACTTGGAAGCTCTAAGGACTTTTTCAGCAGTGGAGGTTATTGCCATCCAATGTTTTCCATCTGCTGTGACTCATATGGGCTCACAGAGAAGTGATTAGATAATCACAGGACTCCAGGAGCTACGGCTTTAAGGAAAAGCACAAAGAAATACAGATTTTGCAGGAAAAATAAGAGTTGGCAGAGAACAGCTACAAGGGCTACTGTAAGGAACCAGGCTGAGGAAACACACCCACCCCCCAGACTTTCTTCACAGCTTCCTTCTCTGCTGAAATATTTGCTTTCTCTTCCTTCATTATCCAAAGCAAAAAGGAAGGCACTAAATAGAACCTTTTATTTGGGGAAGAAGGTACAAAACAGAAGAGTTTGGACTGGAAATAAAAGCCCAAGTAAGCTGCCCTCAAAAAATGTGGGTGAGCTAATAGCTGGTGTATAGGAAAGAGAGAAGGAACAGAACAGGAAGATCATGTAGTCCAATATCATAACAAACCACCTGAGAAGTCAGGCAGGGATCACTGCTTTCCTGCTCACTGCATTCTGTGCTATTGCAAGGTCTACAATTCTTTTTTTCAGGTCACAAAAAGCATCAGGCAGCACCTCGTCACACGTGATCTCGCCTCAGCTGCGCGCTCACGGCCCAGGACTTCTAAGCCAGGCTGTGGGTTTCAATGAGGCTTGCAGCAGCAGCAGCCAATCGCTGTGACCAAAAGTGGCACGGGTTGGGATTAATCAAAGTCACAAGGCCGCAGGGGGAAGTGGCAAGTACAGCTGCTGTGGCTCTCACCACAAGGTCTTTCTTCATCATACGAGTGGGCACAACCCATGCCCAGAGTCGTGGGCATCTGAATAGCTGCCCTCTGCCCTCTTTTACAAAAGGGTAAAAATACAGCCAGAGACTTAATCTCTCTCTTCCACTGTCCCAGCTAAGTCTGGGATTTTAACAGTTGGGAGCAAGTTGCCCAGTATAGTGTTCATCCCTTGCTTGCTCCAAGTCTGACAGGCATCCCACAGCAAATTTACTGAGCCTCTTCTAGGGTTTCTTCACCTTCCAACTTCATAAAGCCAAAGCATGTTTCACTCCAGGGGAAAAAGCCACCAGGATTGTGGCACAAGGAGGGCAAACAGCTACAATTCAGCACCTTTGGATTTCACAAGAGGATTCCCTGCCAGCAACCTCCTTTCTTGTGTCCCTCCCACTGTTCACCCAACAGCATCTGGGGAAACACTGGAACATCTCCTCTAAAAAGGCAATAGAGATGCTTTATGAATTTTACAGGCAGTGCTGACTAACAAAGTATTGGCAGCCTGGTTTTCCATGGCAGTCACCATTTCCATGATTATCACCTGATGTGTGTCTTTACACTTGCTCTTCACAGAGAAAAAAATTAAACGTTCAATAAAGGCTTCTTTGAAGCCTCTATTTGTAAATCCTGGCCCTAAGAAAGTCAGCATTACATACCCATACACACTCAGCTACTGCCAGGAAATAGCTGGAGCAAAACTCACCATTCTGCTGAGCTTTGTTTGCCATGGTGAACGTCAAAGGAGAAACAAAGCCCTTCTTATCCTTCCCCAGGGAAGGGCAGAGAGGCGTAGGAGTTAGCATTCAACCTTGGGCACTGCAGCCCAGTCAGCTGCAGAGCAAAAGGATGGCTGAGCCCATGGAAGAGACAGGAGGAAAAAAAGGCAAAAACCCACTCTATCAAGAGCAGCAAATGGCATTCCTGGTCTAACACACTGGGTCACACCCAGCACTTGGGGAAGGGCAGGGACTAAAACTGACCCAAGATATCTCAGGTACCTACCACAAACCTGTTCAAAAAGAACCATCCCCATTCCCCCTCACTAGGCTACTGCAACTGCCTTTGAAAGCTTATCCAACAGCTGCTTCCCCTCAGGTTGTAATTCTCATGCTCAGCTGCAGCTGATCGCTCTCTGGGCTCCTTTAGTGGGACAAGGTCCAGAGCCATGCTCTGCCCTTGCTAACAGAACTGCAAATGAGACTTGATTAACCCCAAGAGATCTGGAAACTGTTTTTTCCATTAAAATGAGGATTATCAGGTTTGAGCTGCTCCTGTTTCACAGAGAAGCTTAGAAAGCAGACAGGTTTTGCTCTTATTTGGTTTTCCTGCTGCCTGGGGCGATCAGAAGACGTGTGGAATTTGAAGTGATTTCTAGTAAAGGTGTCTGGGTTTCCCCAGCCTGCTCTGAACAGCTGTTCTAGTGACAGCCTCCCTGCTGGCAGCAGTGGTTCCTCCTACAGGTGTCCACACAAAGCAGGTGATCTCCTTGGTGGACCTTGTCCTGCTCTCTCCCTGAGACCTATGGGTGCTATACCAGGAGGGTCCTGCCCTGTGTCACACACCGTCTCTTATTCCACAACACACCTTTCAAATGAGGCCCACCACGACTAGAGCAGCCAAGGTGGAGAAGCATGTTCCATCCTTCCAGGCTGCCAGGATGCAGCAGTGCCATTTCCTAGAGGCGGATCTTCCAGAGGTCCAGCTGCAAGTCTGGCTGACCCCATGGACATCCCAGTGAACTCTCCAAGGCTTCTGGGCAGATACTGGTTCTCTGTTCTTTATCTGCTTGGGTGTTTTTGTTTCAGATTCTTCTTTGGAAAGACCCTTCTCTGTTATGAGTAAGGCTCCGAAGATCCTGGTGCCCTCATTGTGTGTAAAGCAGTGAGGATTTGGTTATCACCAAGCCAGAAAGGTCTCCAGGCACAGATGTTACCTTCCCTTTGTAAACAGACCCACAAGGCCACAGCATGACTGTCAGGGGATTGTCAGAAGCCACCCAGGGGCTGAGTGGTGTTCACAGTGGAGCTGAGCATGCCTGAGCTGATGCTGGAAGGGGCGGCTCTGCTGTCTGTCACACCCTGGCCACGCACTCCTGCCGCTTCCCTGCTCAGGGACAGACTGACCCTGAGTAGACCTGATCAGCTCCTGATCCAGCTAGATCAGGAGGATCAGGAGGATCCAACTCCAAACTCCACCTGCAAAGAAAAGGCAATAAAATATAAGGTTACAGGCTCACATTACTGCAGGTGACAGAAAGGGAGGGAGAGGGAACATGGGTCAGGGACAGAAAGAGAGCACAGGATGGTTCTTCCCCATAAGCACCTCATGAAATGGCAGGGCAACAAAAAGATGAGATACAAATAACACATCAGGGTAAGGAAATAAGCTGCACCCATAAACCTCACTGATGAAAGCATTCAGCATGAAGAATCTCTTCCAACATAAGGCTTCTTGAAGGTTTTGCCAACATTTGAGAACGCCTTGATAAAACTACACCATCTCATAACATCTTGAAACCAAGGGTTTGACTTAGATTAACAAGTCACCTTTGCCAGAATTTATTTCCATACTCTTAAGACTGTCTCGTGATGTTCTGGGTGAGGAGCAGAAGAGGACACCCTGCAAGCAGAGACCACACTTTGGTCTGTGCCTGTGGCCCTGTGTGGCACTTCCCAACGAAAACCCAGTGGGCACCCTGGCTGAATAGCTCAGCACCCAAAAGCCTGAGTCACTCCTCGAGTTTTCTGGGTGCTCAGAAACTCCCACTACAAAATGGTTCTCACTTCCTTCTATTTGGAGGAGAGAGAACAAGATAAGTCTTGATTTTGCAGACACATCCTCTCCTACTGAGGCCCAAAGTGGGTAACTGGTGCCATTTAGCACAATCAGCTCCTTTTTGCTGGGGTTTTCTCTTCATACACAGGCTGGTCAGGAAGAAAAGGAGCTATACTTGGTTGATCTTACATAGAGTTCCCTTCCTTGAATGGTGTGTTGGGAGAGTGGGGTGGTCAGATGGGGATTTTTTCACGTTTGTAGAGAGCAGGGAAACTCGGATTTTACCCAGCTCAGGATGCTGCTGACCTTACTGAGCTGCTGACAGCCACCTGATGGCATTTTTTTCACTGTGGGGCTGCTCCAGAGCCAGTGACACTGGTACAAATGCACTTGCAGCCTGCATGTGATCCACCCTCTCTTCTTACTTGCCTTTTTTCCGCTGTGACAGAAGCTTCAAAAGCCAAACCAGAAAGCACAGGGCTTCCTGCTCACCTGGGAGAGCAGCAGACTGGCCTTTCCGGGATGGGGGACATCAGAGGCTTTTTCTACCAGTGTCACTACTTTAAGGTTTGCCAGCCTCTATTCTCGACAGAAATCCCCCTGGCTCAGCTGCTCTCATCATGTCAAAAGTGAATCTTTTGTGCTGCAGGTTTGGAAAGCATTTGCGATGATTAAAAATAAACCAACTTCTTTATTTCGCCCTCAGCAGTTTTAGAGAAGCGGAATTGAAAAAGGAACAGAAAAATGAGGTGCAGGGTCATTTGAAGATCTTGCACATATTTGTGGGGGGCTGAAGGAGGCGGTGAGGGAAGGGTGAATGGAGATCAGCCACAAGCACATCAGCTGTGAGCACCTTGATTCCCACTGAGCTCCCACCCTCATTATGAAGGCTTGTTTTAATTATACCTGCTGCCAAAGCGGGGGGAAGATCCACTGAAAATCTCTCTGGAGAGCTCCAATGATGGGATCTGCTAGGGTTGCACAAGCCAGACAGCCAGGAAAGCAAACATGAGAAATCAGCCATGTCCACAGATACTGGATAAGAACTGGCCAAGTATCAGTTCTCTGTGAAGAGCAGAACTCCTTCCTCGGGTGCTGAGCAGATGGCAAATCCTGCTGGCTTAGGGACAGCCCTTTCCATGCTGTTTGCTGGCTGTCATCTCCCCCAGCCCCCCGGTCCTGTCACCAGGGCCACTGTTGGGGCTTGCTGCCCTCTCTGTGGGCAATTTGCTGTTTCTTCTTTGATGGCAACACCCTCCCCATGACAGCTGATGTACCAGGGCTGTGCATTGTGGCGTCGGGTCTGGAACAGCCCTGGGGGGCCCAGCAGAGTCGCTGAGACAGGAAAAGGCACTGCGGGGGGAGACAAGGGTTAGGCAGGGAGCAGACCAGAGCTTTTTTGGGTTAATCCGTGAAAGAGATGCGGAAGGAGGAACAGAAAAAGCAGATGTGGAGTCTGGCAGCGCTTTTCCCCTCCAACCTTCCTGCAGGGCCAGGAAGCACGGGGGGAGCTCGGCTCCCTGGGAGAGGAACGCCCCGAACACAAGGCGGCACCCGCTGCAGTGAGGGCTGCAGCTCTGAAACTGGGACCAGTTCGCAAAGAGGCCAGGGGCGGCGGGCGGTCGGCAGGTGGCAGCAGGAGCCCGGTGAGAGGAACAGCTGCATCCCAGGGCTCTGAAAATGGGGTAAGAACATGGAGTTTCCAAGCTTGGCTTGTTTACAGCCTTCTTTGGCATAGGACTCAGCAGCGGCAGAGAGGGTGGAACACCCCGCTGATGGCTACAAGCAGAGAGGTTTCCCAGTAGGAGGGGACAGAAGTGTTTAATTATTCATAGAAGCATTAAAACAAACAAACGAACACCGAGAAAAGTTTCAATTCTTAGTTCTGCATTCCCTAGAAAATGCAGGACAGCCTTGGCACAGAGGATGGAAACTCCCTTGTGAGGTTTATGCAGGAATGTTCAAGAGGAAAAGTCCAAGGACAGGTGGGTCAGTGATTAAAAAGGGCATTCCGCCCACGGAAGACAACGAGGATTTTCACACTGTCACCTTCCTGATACCTGCCCATAGCCAGGGAGTCATTAGAGCTCTCATTAAAGCACCTGAAAGTGCTTTCCTTGGGAAGGTCAGGTGCAGGTTATGGGAGACTGGAGGCTCTGGGATGGCTGTGCACACACCCATCCTGCAGGCTGTGCACACACGCCCTGCTCCCAGCTCCGGGGTGACACATCCACACCCTGGCACTGAGATGAACCTGCTCCCTCTTTAGAGGGTGGAGGGAAGTTGTTTGTTATTGTTTATGATCCACGGGGGATTTCCTTGGGGAAAAAGAAAATAGGAGGAATTGTAAACTCTTCTGCCAATAAATAGCATGCTTTGGTGTTTTCTGTTCTCACACTCAGCATCCATGTGAGGCATTTTGTTTTAAACAAGCTTTGGAGACTCAAAAAGATGCAGAAATAGCAATGCTTTATTATGCCAAAGGAAAGTGAAAGTTAGCCTGTTCCCTGAGGATCGGGAGATTTGCTTTTGCTCTTACCAGCTCAAAGGGCTTTAGATAATACAGGGGAAAAATAGATTCCATGGTTGGAACTTGGTGATCTTTTAGGGTTTTTCCAACCCAAACCATTCGGATTCTAAAGATTACAGAGTAAATCTTGGTCCCTCCATTTACCCATGGGAAGAAAGCAAGTCCCAGTTGTCTTATGCTTAATAAACGTGGAATTATATGTCGTCTCCTTCTTAGGATGTAGGTTTTCACCATCCCCAAAAGGAACCACTTCAAGCTTTGATGTGATTGAAGTGGGTCAGGGAGCTGCTGCCTTGGCAGGGCAAAAAGTGGAGCTGGTTTTGGTGACTGTTTTTGGAGGGAAAAGCTGAGGTCACGTAGGGTAGAGAATGAACACTTGAAGTAAAAATGAGGTCATCAGTAGCAGACAGGTACAATTAGGCACCACGACTAGAGACTGTCCTGGAGAGCAATGCCCCTTTCCCCTAGTGCCAGCCCCCAGCCCTTGGGCCCCTGTCTGGAGGATGGGGTCCAGAGGGGATGCTGGAGCGGGAAGAAGTAGACCAAGTCGGGGGCAGGCAGGGATTACAGGAACTGGGGAGAAGGGAGAAGGAGAAGGAAAGAAGGAGGGGTAGAGGAAGGTACGGGATGGGGGATCGAAGACCCGCGCCTCACCCAGACCCCGCCGCTGCCGCCCCGTCCTGCGCTCTGAACGAGTAAATGGGGCGGGGGGTGACTGCCGGGGCTCCAATGTCCTGGGGCCCCTGACGCCTGTGCCGGCCCGGCCCTGTGCAGTGGACGCTCGTCCGGGATGCGGGGGAGGGCGGCTGGAGGTCCCCTTCACTCTCCAGCACTGGGAGTCATCCCCGCCACAGACCCCGCACTGATCTTGGATCCCGTTGGAGCCAATTTCTTTGTCACAGCCCACTTTCCGCAGGAGGGGGAAAAAAAAAAGGAAAGGATATTAGGAAGAAATTCTTCCCTGGGANGTCTTCCCTGGGAGGGTGGTGAGGCGCTGGCACGGGTTGCCCAGAGAAGCTGTGGCTGCCCCATCCCTGGAAATGTCCAAGGCCAGGTTGGATGGGGCTTGGAGCTACCTGAGATAGCAGAAAGTGATCCTGCCCATGGCATGGGAGTGGA
>VZRQ01009260.1:388832-443640 GCA_013397975.1 Machaerirhynchus nigripectus | reverse complement strand
AGTGGAAGGTGTCCCTGCCCGCGGCATGGGGTGGGATGGGATGAAGGTCCCTGTAAATCCAACCCATTCCATGACATTTACAGGATCCCCCCGTGCTCAGCCAGGAGGCTCAGGGGAAAGCCCTGACCCCCGGCAGCTCCAGCAGCGCTTCCCGGCTGGCTCAAAGCGGAGCCCGCCATTCCCAGAGCCCTTCCCAGGGAATGCCCCAGCCCTGCTGCCCTTCTCGGGCTGGATGCGCGGCTCCCGGGCCGTGCGCTGCGGGCTGCGCGGGTCCCCGGGCGGTGGCAGCAGAGCTCCGCTGTTCGATCGCGCACGGAGCCGCTCCGGCTGCAGCCGCGCCGGCAGCGGGGGCTGAGCGGGGCCACGGCCGCCTCTGCCCGGGGAGGGCCCGGGGGGTGCCGCGGGGGCCGGGCAGGGTCCGGCCGTGCTGGCACCGGGTCCCAGCCGAGCCTTGACGGGTCACAACAGAACCGTTTGCGTTGGAAAAGATCCTTGAAGAGCGAGTNCCCCCCCGGCTGCCCCCTCCTGTCAGGGACTTGTGCAGAGCCACAGGGGCCCCCCTGAGCCTCCTTTTCTCCAGGCTTGGAAGCTCCACTCCTGGCAGAAGGAAGACAGCAGAAGGCAGAACCCCACAGTGGTGATGAATTCTCCCTACAGTGACCGCAGCCTCTCTCCCCTCTGAACGCCGAGAGCACAAAAGAGCTGGGGGCTCCACCCAACCCCTTTTCCCCAGTCCAAATCTTGCGGCATCTCTGCCCTTCACGAGAAAACCCCAGGTAAAGGAGAGTAGCCAGCTGGACCCCTCCCCTGGGCTGTGGCCAGGTCTTTTGTCTCTCTGAAGTATCCAGTCGTTACCGAGACTTCCACAGATCCTCTGGAGTGCTGATATCCCTAGCCAAAATCCGCAGATGAGTGTGCTTTGGCCCTGCCGAGCGCCTGCAGGGACTGGGCACCTCAACGGCGTTGAGGATCTGTGGAGCCACGAAGCTCCCTCAGCTGCTCCTGGGGCTCCAGCCCCTTCCCAGCCCCGTTCCCTGCCCTGGACACGCTCCAGCCCCTCTGGCACAGCGCATCCCCATGGATGGCACCACAGAACCAGGGCTGTGCTGCCCGCTTGGGGGGACTCTGGGGCAGCTGCAAACCCCTGTGGTTTGGGGACCCCAGCCCTCTCTGCCTGCTCCTGTCCCTTCTAGAGGGGCTCCTCCAACAGAGCTGCATCCCAGGGGTTGGGAGGCTGGGAACGAGCCCTGCTGAGTTTTCACCTGGGGTTTGTGGGTGTGGAGCAGCCCTTGGGGACAGCAGGGGACAGAGCTGGTGACAGGACACGGCCTCGACGAGGGGCAGCCTTGTGGGAGCAGCAGTGTCCCCACAGCACGGAAAGTCCCAGAGAGGGATCCCCGCTCCTCCCTGGGGAGATCTCGGCCGCATCCCCCAGTTCTGGTCATTGGATCCCCCCTCCAGGCTTCCCGCACGGCACAGAGCGGCAGTGCCACCCCCCCGTGCTGGGGACAGTGGCAGTGGGACCCCTCCCAGTGCAGCGAGGCGGCGCTGGCTGAGCCCAGCCTGCCGTTCCCTGGGGAGCATTCCCCGACTCCCTAAATCCAGCTCCCGCCCTCCTTCCCTTTGGCATTCCCGTGAAGTCTCCCTGCTGTTTGAGGAAGGGCGGTGGCTCCCCGGGAGCCCGGGGGAGGCTCTCGCTGTTCAAACACCTCTGACTTTTAGAGGCTGCTCCGAACAAATCCCGCTCTCTCCCTCTGCCCGCTCGGCCCAGGGAATTCCCTGCTTTGGAGAAATCCATCTGGGCCTTTGGCTCGGCAGTGAAGTTGCTCCGATTCCTCTGGAGTTTTCCAGCTGGTGGAGATGGAAGCACCGGAGGTCTGTGGGATGCTGCTGCTCCATTTGCTCCCTAATGGGGCAGCTGATGGGGCTGCCAGCATTCCCGGTGGTCCATTGGATCCCGGCGGGAGAGAGCCTCCCGCTAGCCGGGCGTGGGGTGTTTGTCTTTCCCGGCGCTCCATTTAACTCCATCCATCATCCCGCTGCTCCCGGCGGGAGCTGCTGCTCCGTCCCTCCGGCACTGCCGGGATGCTGCCCTGGCCATTCCTGAGGATCGGGATCCTTGGGATTGCCAACTGCCCTAGGTCCGTGCCGTGCTGGACATGCGTTGTCCCACGGATGACAGGACCTTGGGGACGGGGAGGTGACATCCCTGAGGAATGCAGGAGTTCCCAGGCAGCGGAGAAAACCAAATCTCCCCGAATTTCTCAAGGATTTGGGTGTGGGAAGCTCCACCTGGGATGGGCTCCCTGTTCCCTGCCTCTGCCAAGTCAAACGGCTCCATCCCAGGAATTCCCTCTCTTTTTGTCCCCTGGGAGAGCGGGAGCAGAGTCCCTGCTGGTCTCCTGCCGGCAGGGAGCTGGGAACAGGCTGGGAACAGCGGGATTTCTGGCTAGGGCAGGGTGGGATGCTCCCCGGATGCCTTGGGCTGAGCGTGGGTGGTGGGACCAGATTATCCAAGATTCCCTACAGTCCAGGCAGCGTGTCTTGGTGGGATGTGGGATTGGGATTGGGATGGGCAGAGCAGCGCTGCTGGGACCTCGGGAATGTCCCCCTGGGCTGCCGGGGGCTGAGCAGTGATGGGGCCGTGGCTTTGGGGGGCACTGAGGGGATGCTGTGCTGCTTCTGTCCGTCCATCCATGCATCCATCCTCCATCCATGCATCCATCCATCCGCCCGCTGGATTCCAGGGATTTGGAGCTGCTGGACAGCTCCACGGCTCCCTGACAGTGAGGCTGGCCCAGCCCTGAGGAACTGTCTGGGAGTTTCTAGGATGGGGACAGAGAATCATCCTGGGACGGCAGCGATGCTCTCTCGGGATGCAGTGCTGGGATTTTAGATCCGTTGGGATTTCAGATCCGTTGGGATGTGACAGCCCCCCCAAAGGACCCCCAGATGCACCAACTGCCTCAGGAACGCCTTTTAGTCTGCATTTATCCGTGCTTTATCTCCTTGTAAAGCAGGAGATTGTCCTCATCCCAAAAATGTAATTAATGAACAACCTGCATCCTCCTTTAAAGCCGGAATTCCGTGGCAGGAGCCGCGGAGGCCGATTCCGAGATGCCGGGATTTGTATTCATAAAGCAGGAATGAAGTTCAGGATTAACCTCTCCCATCCATCTTTATTTATTGAGTCGTTAATTAGAAGCCTCTAATTTCCCAGGCCGGGGAGCTGGAGGCTGTTTCATGGAGATGGATTTTGCCGGGATGGGCTTGGAAAAGGAAGCGCTTCCCAAGCCCGGTGTCCTGGGGGCGGCAGGGAAAACCCTGGAGCATCCCATAAATCAGAGTGGCAAATCCATGTTAACCCCCCTGCTTCGGTGTGTCAGCAAGGCTGGATTGGGTTTTCCTTGGATGTGGATCCTTGGGAGTGGGGTTTTGTTGCCGGGTTTGATCTCGGAGCGAGAGGAATTTGATATTAAATCCTTGCGGAGCGGGGCTGCCGCGGCTCCAGGAGTTGAGGGGGTGTGACTGCTGAGGGGCGTGTGGAGCTTGCTGAGTGTCCGACAAGGAAAAGCGAGCCGGAATGGGATATCTGTGAGCCCTGGGAAGGCTGAGGGAGGCTTGGGGACAGCGCGGGGTCCGGCAGGGCCGGGAGCAGCGAGGGAAAAGCAGGAAAAATCCCCGTTTGGGGGGAATTTGGGAGCCGTGCCGGTGTGATGGAGAGGAGGGAAGAGTTGTCCTTCCTGGCACCCTGGTGTCGCCAAGCTGGGCGATTCCAGAGTCTATTCCAGAGGGTGCTATCCTGGGATGTGGGTGCTGGGACTGTGGGGCGTTCCCAAAAAAACCCCATGGGCATTCCATAATCTCCAGTTTGGTCACCTGGGAGCAGCTTTTGGGAAGGGAAGGAGGGCTTGGAGCACCCCAAGGAGCAGCTGGGATACAGGGCTCCCGTGGGATCACTCGGTTATTCCCAGCCTTTTTTTGAGGAGAACAAAGCAAACCACGCTCTTTGTCATTTGGGATGGGTGGAAAAGAGGTGGAATTTTTCTGCTTCTGGATCTCTGAGCTGCATCCCAGCTTTTCCCAGGAGTTCATTTTCCTGTCGGTTTTTAACGGAGCTGTTTGGGAAAAGCTCTCCGGATGAAGTGGGGTGGAGGGAGGGGTCCGAGGGGATCAGTGGAGCCAAATCCATCCAAAGGGAGCATCCACGGGGACAGGAGAGGCGGCCTGTGGGATCGGGGGGGTGGCTGTGACTGATATCCCAGAAATAATTAATATTTGGGATCTAAAAAAAACAACCAAGTTTGGATGAGCAACCGGGCGCCCAGTTTGAGGACCAACAGAGCAGAGGGGATTTTCCCCCCGTGCCAGCTCTTCCCATGGTTTTCCAGCTGGGAATCAGAGTGGGGAGCATCGGGAGGGAGCGGAATCCGCCAGCCTCGGGCAGGTTTTGGAGCAAGAGGAGCTTTGGGATATTTTTGTCGGGTTTTTCCCCCCCTCCCAAGCGCATTCCTGGTTTAAGCTGATCCCATCCAGCGCAGTGCCCGCTTCCTGCCGCCTTCCTGCTTGGAATTGCGTTTTCCCGGCTTTTCCCGGGTATTTTTAGCCCGGACCCGGGGTTGTTTTTATTCCCGGGAGCATCACTTGAGACACGGGAGACAGCGGGGACGGGGGGGCGCAGGGAATCCGCACCTCATCTTCATTAACACCGCTAATTAGCGCCGGGCCGGCTCGGCGTTATGCAAATCAGCGCGAGGGCAGCGGCCAATGGGAAGCGCAGGATTTGCATAGGTGCGAGGTGATTTGCATACACTGAGATTTTTCAAAATTTTTTTGGTAAATATTTTTATTATTCTTCTTCTCAGGTGCATTTCTTTTTATTCATTCATCATTCTGGTGAATTATTTTTATTTTTATTTTAAGCATTTATAATTTTTATTTTATTTCTTTTAATTTCTCATTTATTATAATTAATTTTAATTTATAACATTTTACGTCTTACTTTTAATTTATTTGTACTTCTTATTCATTCTAATGAATTTTCTTTATTTTTACAGTTTTTAATTATTATTTTCACTTTATTTATTTTAATTTCTTTTTCATTTCAGTTACTTAATTTTAATTTTAAACATTTTCATTATTATTTTAATTAGATTCTTTTTTTACATCCTATTTATTCTAATTATTTAATTTTAATTTACAAATTTTAAAATAAATATTATTATATTTACTTTAATTCTTATTCACTCTAATGAATTAATTTTAATTTTTAACATTTGTAATTATTATTTTCTCTTTTTATTCTTTCACGAATAAATTTTAATTTTACAATTATTTAGGAATTTTTAATTCCTGATTTTAAAAATATTTTACAATTATTTGGGAATTTTTTATTGTTATTTTTTCAAACATTTAAAAATTCTTTGGCAATTTTTTACTGTTAA
The DNA here is from genome assembly GCA_013397975.1 of Machaerirhynchus nigripectus. NCBI lineage: Eukaryota > Metazoa > Chordata > Aves > Passeriformes > Dicruridae > Machaerirhynchus > Machaerirhynchus nigripectus. The sequence goes on along the minus strand of VZRQ01009260.1, from coordinate 438,196 downwards.
TTTTTCATATTTTAGAATGATTTTGGAATTTTTTATCCTTTATTTTGAAGCTCTGCTCCGAGAAAATAATTCCAGCAATTCCTCCTCCCCCATCCTGCACCCCTTGACTCGAAGCTTTCTTTCAACCCAAACCTTTCATTTCCCAAGCCTTTCCTTTTCCTCAAACTGAAACATTCCCATGAAAAGGTTGGAGCCGGAGGAGAGGATCCAATTACCAACCCAAGCAGGGAGCGGGAAGGAGGCGCTGGAAAAGGAGGAGATTTGGGGGTTTGATGGATTTCCTTGATGGGGGCGATCAAAAGCCATCAGTCAGGGGGCCTTGGGCTGGGATCAAGGACCAAACTCCACTTGGATCATCCCTGGGATGCTCTGAAGGCGCTGCCGGCAGCTCTTTGCTCTGGTGGTGATGGATAATTAGGAGTGGAGAGGAGCCTCTGTTAATCACAGCCCCCTCGTTATGCAAATGGCACAAGTTGGTGGGGGGAGATGGGGCATCAGCCTGGGCCAGGTGAGGGGTGTCCCCATCCCAGTGGGGGTGTCCCCATCCCAGTGGGGGTGTCCCCATCCCAGTGGGTCCGTCCCCACCCCAGTGGGGGTGTCACCATCCCAGTGGGGGTGTCCCCATCCCAGGAGCATGTCACCATCCCAGTGGGTCCGTCCCCATCCCAGTGAGGGTGTCCCATCCCAGTGGGGGTGTCTCCATCCCAGTGGGGGTGTCCCATCCCAGGGTCACCTCTAGGGGTGGCAGAGGGAGCTGGTGCTGGTGGGGGACACGTGGGGACACCTCCACCCCTGGCAAATCCCTGGCTAGGAGTGGTGAGACTCTGGAGTGGGACCTCCGGAGCAGCTGTGGCTGCCCCTGGATCCCTGGCAGTGCCCAAGGCCAGGCTGGACAGGGCTTGGAGCAGCCTGGGATAGTGGGAGGTGTCCCTGCCCATGGCAGGGGTGGGATGGGATGATCCTGTGGAAACCTCTGTGATCTTCAGCCCACCCATCCCTCTGCTCTGGAGCCAGGCTGGGAGAGCTGGGGGTGCTCACCTGGAGAGGAGAAGGCTCCAGGGAGATCTCAGAGCCCCTGCCAGGACCTAAAGGGGCTCCAGAAGAGCTGGAGAGGGACTGGGGACAAGAGATGGAGGGACAGGACAGAGGGAATGGCTTCCCACTGCCAGAGGGCAGGGCTGGATGGGATATTGGGAAGGAATTGTTCCCTGGGAGGGTGGGCAGACCCTGGCACAGGGTGCCCAGAGAAGCTGTGGCTGCCCCTGGATCCCTGGGAATGTCCAAGGCCAGGCTGGATGGGGTTTGGAGCAGCCTGGGACAGTGGAAGGTGCCCCTGCCCATGGAATGAGATGATCCTGAAGGTTCTGTCCCACCCAAACCATTCCAAGATTCCATAACACAGAGAAGTTTCTCGCTGGGATGCAGTGCCGGGATAGAATCAATCATGGAATGGATTTGGGTGGGAAGGAACCTTCAGGATCATCTCATTCCACGGGCAGGGGCACCTTCCCGTAAACCATGTTCCTCCGAGCCCCATCCAACCCTTGAACACTTCCAGGGATGGGATCCCGGCATCTCCGGGGCTGAGCAGGGCATTCCCAGCTTCTGCCCCACCGCATGGCCGTGTCTCTGTGCCCCATCCAGGCGGGAGCCTCTCCAAGCAGGACTGGACCATCCAGTGGCCCAGCACGGAGCCGGGCAAGGAGAACAGCCCCGGCTGCCCCCCGGAGCCGGGACCCTGGGGCAGGACGCACCCGAGCCCCAAGGTCCAGCCCAAGTGCGGGCAGCACCACTGCCACGCCAGCTCGTCGCACGGCCCCATGTACACGCACGTGGACCGCCTGACCGTGGAGGGCCACCCGGGGCTGTGCCCACCGCTCGAGTCCGGCCACCGCTCCCTGCCGCCGTCCCCCCGGCAGCGCCACGCCGCGCACACGCCCCCGCGCACCCCCAACATCGTCACCACCATGACGCCGCCGGGGACGCCGCCCGTGCGCCGCAGGAACAAACTGAAGCCCCCCGGGACGCCCCCGCCCTCGTCGCGGAAGCTGATCCACCTCATCCCGGGATTCACGGCGCTGCACCGCAGCAAATCCCACGAGTTCCAGCTGGGCCACCGCGTGGATGAGGCGCACACCCCCAAGTAAGTGGTGGCCCCGGGTGCTGGTGCGTGTTGGGGGGGGATCAACCTCGCCCCAGCGCCTTGGGGAAGGTGCTTTTATCCCCAAGCGTCGGGGTTTCGTTCGGAAGTTTCACGTTGGAAATCCTTTTTGCAGGGATGCTGTGGGGTGGTGGCGGTTCTGCTCCCCCCGGATCTCATTTCGGGGTGGATGAGGAGCACCCAGGGGCTCCAGGGTTGTTGGCTGGCAAAGCCCTGGCATGCCGGGATGTGGGAGGGGAGGGCTGGATTTTCCAGCTGCTGCACGGGAACGGCCGTGAGAGCTGCGTGGGGTGAGTGAGTGGACGCTGGAGAGAGATGGGAATCATCACCTTCCAGCTGAAAAGTGGATATAGGGATTTATAAATCCCTATGGAGAGGACAGTTTGTGTTCTGGAGACCCCCCGGGATCTGTTCCGTCCCTGGCGGCGTTCGGAGCGCGCTCTCCGGGCTCTGCCTCATTCCCGCCGCTCCTGCTCTGCGGCTCCGGGGCCGGCAGAGGCTGCTGCTGTGCCGGGAAAGGATTCCCTGGCATCTCCTCATTCCCTCTCCGTCCCTTTCCACCCCTTTTGGTGGCCGTGGGGTGGCGGAGGGGACCGGTGCCACTTTGGGACATCGCCGCCTCTCCCTGGGGATGTGTCGGGATGGAGCTGGTCCACGCTGGCCTCCCAAAACAGGATCCCAGGACAAGCTGCTCTGTTTGTCCCAAAATTTGGGGCTCTTAGGGACAAAAAGGCCGTGCCAGAATCCTGGGAAGAGTCCCCTGAGGGGTGTGGAGGTACCCTGGCAGGGCTCAGACCCTCGGGTCTATCCGTGATGTTCAGGCAGCTCCAGCTGGGACACGGGGAGAGTTAAATCCACTGAGATGCTCCCAGTGCCAGCCCTGGAGCTCCCCTTGCCGGGGCAGAGGGGGCCAGAGCGGGTTTGGGGGTGCCAGATGTGGCTGGTGGCCTCAGCATCGCGGTGTCACCTGTCCCCTGGGCTGTGGCTGCGGTCGCTGCGCAAAATGGGGGTGATCACCCACCCTCCTTTTTCCCTGAGCTGGGAATTTTTGGTCTCCAAAGCTGTTGGAAACGAAGCCATTTCAGCTGGAAAATTCCTCCTGGAAGGCCACCCTCGCCCTCGTGCTTTGGCACCAGATAAAAGTGTTTGCTTTGGTCGGTCCCCAGGAGCACCCCCGCGTCCCCAGAGAGCATCCCCGCCTTCCCAAGGAGCATCCCCGCATTCCCAGGGGGCAGCCTCTCCCTTCTCCTGCTTTTATCGCCATTCCAGCACCCAATCCACGCTCTGGAGAAGGTCTCACTGAGGGCAAAGCTCGCCCTGTTTGATCCCCAGGGTGGTCATTGGATATTCCCCGATGATCCCGAGTTAAAGGTGCCCAGCACCACCGGGAAGGGAGCACTGGAGACACTGGGAAAACTGGATGCAGTCAGGCGAGGATCAAAGGAATCAAGATTTGTGTTGGAAGGGACCTTGAAGCCCATCTCATTCCATGGGCGGGGACACCTTCCATGGTCACCCTGCGATGGAGCTGGGGCGAGGTTTGGATCATCAGCATCAAATCTTTTGGCCACTGATTCCCCAGTGTGGGAATGGGATGCCTGGAATTTCCTGCAAAGGGAAGGAGCAGGGAGGGGCGTGGAGGTGGAAATGTCACACGGGGTGACACAAACACAGTGGTGTCCCCTCTGCCTTCGTCGCTCTCCACCCTCCTGGCACAGGGATTTCCCAGAGCAGCTGTGGCCACCCCTGGATCCCTGGAAGGTCCAAGGCCAGGCTTGGGATGTCCAAGGATGGAACTTGGAGCAGCCTGGGACAGTGGAAGGTGTCCCTGCCCGTGGCAGGGGTGGAACAGGATGGGCTTTAAGGTCGCTTCCCACCCAAACCAATCCATGATTCCTTTGCTCCTCGCCTGAGTGCATCCCATTTTCCCAGGATCCCCAGTGCTCCCTTCCCGGTGGTGCCGGGCAGTTCCAAATCCTGATGAGGGAATTAATCAAGGGAACAGGACAGCCAATATTGACAGGGCCCCGTTGTGCTCCAGGGGCCGCTGCTCCGGGTCGGATCCGGATTCCCGAAAACCTCTTGGAGAAGCAGGGAAGTTCATTTTCTCTAATGGCACTTAATGATTTTGCAGGAGACAACCACTAAATCCTGCCCGCTAATCCCATTAGCGCTTCGGGATTGCAATTAGCGCGTTAAAGAGGCAGCTTCTTCTTTCCTCCCTCTTTTTTTCCAGCACATCCCTGCTGGAGTGGGAGCTGTTTATTAGCCTGGGTGAGGTGGAAAATGCCTGGCACAGATAAAAAGTGGATTAAAATGGAAAAAAAAATTGGGGCTCTTTTCAGCTAATTGTTATTTTATGGCCATGGCTGTGGAATTTGAGGATGGGGTTTTTTTTAATGTCACACTTCTGCAGGGTCCGAGTCCTATGCGGGAGGGAGCTGATCCCTGGAAGGGGATTTGGAGCCTTTCTAACTAAAAAAACCCCTTCTGGTTTCAGTTGTGCCCCTGGGCTCTTGGGTTGCTTTGGATTGGGGCTTTCTGTTCCCTGTGTCCTGTTCCAGCATGGAAAGAAGGGCTGGACTTGGAGAGCCGAGAGTTTAGGGACACTCCTGGGTATCCCAAGTGCTGGGTGAGATCTCCTGGAGTGATTTGGGGTCGAGATTTGCCCCCATCCTGCCTGTTCCCTGCAAGGACCCTTTTGAAACCAGGAGAGAGCTTGGTGTCCCTCAGGCTGATTTATGGAATGGGTTGGGCAGGAAGGGACATTAGGGACTCTCTTGTCCCACCTCTGCCATGGGCAGGGACACCTCCCACTATCCCAGGCTGCTCCAAGCCCTGTCCAGCCTGGCCTTGGGCACTGCCAGGGATCCAGGGGCAGCCACAGCTGCTCTGGGCACCCTGTGCCAGGGCCTCCCCACCCTCCCAGGGAACAATTCCTTCCCAATATCCCATCCATCCCTGCCCTCTGGCAGTGGGAAGCCATTCCCTGTGTCCTGTCCCTTGTCCTAAGTCCCTTTATCTCCTCCCCAGCTCAGGATGGGGTGAAACGGGCTCTGGGGAGCCAGGGGTGACTTTGGCAGAAGGAAAAGCTCTCTCCCCACGAGCTGTGGGTCTGGATTGATGGAGTGGAGCCCTCAGGGCTTCTCCCCCCGGATTTTTCCACCTCGGCACAGACAGGAAATAAAACACCACCATTTATTTGTGACAGCAGCAGCAGCGACCGGGTCCCCTCCGGAGCAAGGCCACCGTGTACCGCTTGATTCCCGCTGACAGCTCATAAACTCCTCTGAATGTTGTGTTTCGGATCTCATTCCCAGCGTTTAATCCATCATTTCTGTGAGCCAAGACCTTCCGAGGCAGGGGTTAAGTTTTTGGGGCTTTTTTTCGGAGCTCCCAGCCTCCAATTTTCCTGCACGGAGTCTCCAGCTGTTGACCGTAACTCCGAGGTACGGAACATTACTCCTGAAAAGATCCCCCGACTTCCATAAATCCACAACCCATAAACATCTCGGGAGCGGTCCTGAAAGGGAAGCAAAACATTGAGAGTGGCTGATAATATAATGCCCATTTAACACCTCATGAACTCCAGGGCCGTTGGAATCTCTCGAGGACAGTTAATGATTATCCATCAGCCAGGAGCCAGGGAGGAAACAAACTCGGAATGGGAGCTCCTAAAAATCCGGGAGTTGGGGAACAGGAGTCCAGCTCGTTAAGGGTGTGTGTTAACCCTTGGAAGGGGTGTCCAGTGGATCTCTGGAGGCAGGATCTGCGCTGGGGTGTCCTGCCCAAAGGGTGGGGGGTGGTCTTTACCCTTAGACCCGGCCTTCGACCTTTCATCCTTTGACCTGGACTTGAACCCACCCATTATCCTTGGACCCATCCTTAGACCTGGCCTTCATCATTAGACCTTCCCTTGAACCCATCCTTCGTCCTTGGACCCCCTAATTAGACCTGGTCTTCATCTTTAGACCTGCCGTTGAACCCATCCGTCATCCTTGGACCCCTAATTAGACCTGGCCTTTGTCCTGTCCTTTGTCCTTTGATGAGTACTTAGACCTTTTCTTTGCCCTTAGACGTGTCCATCATCCTTGGACCCATCCTTAGACCCATCCTTCAGTTTTAGACCTGTCCTTGGACTCATCCTTGGACCCATTCTTGGACCCATCCTTGGTCCTTTGGCCCGTGCTTAGACTTTTCCTTTGTACTTAGACCCATTCTTCATTTTTAGACCCATCCTTAGACCCATCCTTCACCTTTAGACCTGTCCTTGGACCCACGCTTCGTCCTTGGACTCCTCCTTAGACCCACCCTTCAAACCATCTTTTATCCTTTGGGCCATCCTCCCTTCTTTGATCCATCCTTTATCCTTTGCCCCGTACTTAGACTTTTCCTTTGTGCTTAGACCTGTCCTTCATCCTTAGACCCGTCCTTAGACCCAGCCTTCATCTTTAGACCTATTCTCTGACCCACACTTCATCCCTGGACCCCTCATTAGACCCATCCTTTGTCCTTTGGCCCATCCTTAGACAGATCCTTCATCTTTTCACCTGTACTTGGACCTGTCCTTCATCTTTAGACCTGTCCTTGGACCCATCGTTCATCCCTGGAGCCCTCATTAGACCCTCCCTTCGACCTATCCTTTATCCTTTGGCCCATCCTTCCTTCTTTGGCCCATCTTCAGACCCATCTTCCATCCTTTGACCTGCACTTAGACCCCTCCTTCATCTTTAGACCTGTCCTTGGACCTGTCCTTCATCCCTGGACCCCTCACTGGACCCACCCTTTGATCCATCCTTCCTTCTTGGTCCCATTCTTTGTTCTTTAACCCATCCTTAGACCCATCTTCATCCTTGGATCCCTCGTTAGCCTCATCCTTCACCTTTTAGCCCATCCTTCTTCCTTTGGCCCATCCTTAGACCCATCCTTCATCTTCAGACCTGTCTTTGACCCATCCGTCGTGCTTGGACCCCTCCTTAGACCCACTCCCTGACGCACCCTTCGTCCCCTGACCCCTGTGAAGGGGACCTGAGCCCAAACCCTCATCTGCTTCCCAGCTGGAGCTCCTTTTGCCACGTCGTTGTCTGGCCAGATCCACGAACTCCGTGGCCCTCAAGGAACATCCTCTGGGAAGCAGCTGGAGAGGGCGGATCGGAGCACGACCCGACCGGGCTGAGCAGTGGGGACGTGCTGAGCTCCAGCGTGAAGCAGCTGCTGGACAGGACGGGACGTGTTTGTGGTGCACCTAGGTCAGGTCTGGGCCGGGAGGAGGCTCCTCCAGCTCAAGGCAGCTGGATTTTGCCTAAATTTTTCCATGAATTCCCCTCATCCTGTGTTGTTGCAGTGACGTTCTGGGCGTGGATGTTTTCCTGGTGGAAAAACCTTTTGGTCCAAAGCCTGCTGAGGGTTTATTTCCTTCCCTTTAGCCCTGCTGGCGCCGAGGTGGTTTCCTCATGGGGTTTTTCCAAACTGGGATGAGGATTTCCTGCATGGGTGAAGTCAGATGTGAAGTTCAGATGTGAGCTGGTGATAGAGCACATCCCCGTTTTCTTCTTTTCCTTCTTCCTTGTGTTACTTCCAGCTCTAACTTCAGGCACTTTCCATCCTGTGGGTGTTTTTCTCCATCCCACGTAACAAATTCCTGAGGACGGGATGTCTCCTGTGGCACTTGGCCAAGTCTAGCACCCAGCTGGGGCCATCGAGGCAGAGAGGTGAAAAACTGAACACCAGGCCTCCAAAAACCTGGGAGCAGAGGTCTTCTCCACCATCCCCACCCCACCGAGCAGCCTGTGCTTAGGCTGTGCCTCAGATTTAATCATTTAAGCTGGTCCTAAATAGGCCCTGATGGGTCATTAATTCTGCTGCTCTGCAACCTTGATAATAATGATGTTTCCCCTTGTAGCGATTCCCATCCACCTGGTGGATCGATTGTTTGATGTTCCGCACGGGCGGGATTTGGGAGCGTGGTGTCTGGGCAGCTCCTCTGACATTCCCCGGGTTTGGAAAGGCAGGTGGGCTCCTGGTGTCGGGGATGAGCAGGAGATTGATGTTTGCAGAGCAGGTGGATGCAGCAGGACGTTGCCAATGTGTGGCAATAATCCACACGGAGCATCTTCCCGAGGTGGGCACCAGCACCTGGCTCGTCCCAGTCCCCTCTGTCTCACCTCAAACCTTGGGGTCAGTTTGGGGTCCCTGATGATGAGAAGGACGTTGAGGGGCTGGAGCGTGTCCAGGGCAGGGAACGGAGCTGGGAAGGGGCTGGAGCCCCAGGAGTGGCTGAGGGAGCTGGGAAAGGGGCTCAGCCTGGAGAAAAGGAGGCTCAGGGGGGCCCTTGTGGCTCTGCACAAGTCCCGGACAGGAGGGGGCAGCCGGGGGGGTCGGGCTCTGCTCCCAGGGAACAGGGACAGGAGGAGAGGGAATGGCCTCAGGCTGGGCCAGGGGAGGGGCAGGTTGGATATTGGGAACATTTCCTCTTGGATAGGGTGGCCAGGCCCTGGCACAGCTGCCCAGGGCAGTGCTGGAGTCCCCATCCCTGGGGGGATTTAAAACTTTTGTGGAGGTGGCACTTGGGGACATGGGTGGACTCCACCATCTCAAAGGTCTTTTCCAACCTAAGGGATCCTGTGGTTCCACGATCTCCACACTGTGTTATTTATCCCGAAAGCAGAGCCCCAGCCTGGAATTCTGCAAGGGGGAGAGCGCGGGAAGTGCGGGAATTTGGAGAGCAAAACGAGCAGCATCTCTCCCTGTGCTTCCAAATCATCCCCCTGATTAATCTCGCTGCCTTTGCCGGCGAGCCAGGGCTGTGGAGCTGTGCACAGCTCCTGGAACGTGTCCAGCTGCCTCAAAGGATGGTCTGCGCACCGCGAGGTGACAGTGATGAGTGGCCCCCGCAACAACCTGGCTCCGTGCTGGAATTATCCCACTGCTCCAGGCTGTGGCGCTCCTTAGGAGTGTCATTAATGTTAATTACGGCCCTGCTATTCCATCCAGAGGCGCTGGAGCTTTGCCACGCTCCGAGGAGAAACTTCTCACCGTGTCCTTTAATGAGGAGCTGAGGCTCCTTTCAAAGCCAGGCGGGCGTGAGGATGAATTTAGATCAGGGCGAACATCGTGGGAGAGGTGGCACAGCATTCCTGCTGCCCGGTGTGCTGCCTCCGGGCTGCCAGGGGGGACAGAGGGCACGGAGAGGGCAGGGGCTGTGGGCAGCGGCCGGGGTGGTGGCCAGGAGAGGGACTCACCACTGTTGGCACAGCCTGGGCTCCTCCCAGCTCTCTCTTCCAGCTGGAGCTGCGCAGGAAGGTCAGGAAGCAGCTCCCCTGTTCATGTCTTTGTGGTTCAAGAGGTCGGTGAGAGCATTTCCTCACCCTCCTGCCAGCCCCCCTGACCCGCTGTGGTGGCCCAAGCAGGTGCTGGGTTGGCCAAGCGCTCCAGGGATTCCTTGGCAATAAAGGGATGAGAACCAAAAGCAGGGAGTGCAGGCAGCAGAGTCCAGAGGAGGCCACGGAGCTGCTCCGAGGGCTGGAGCTCCTCTGGAGCCAGGCTGGGAGAGCTGGGGGTGCTCACCTGGAGAGAAGAAGGCTCCAGGCAGACTTCAGGCCCCCCTTGCAGGGCCTAAAGTGGCTCCAGGAGAGCTGGAGAGGGGCTTGGGACAAGGGATGGAGGGACAGGACACAGGGAATGGCTTCCCACTGCCAGAGGGCAGGGCTGGATGGGATATTGGGAAGGAATTGTTCCCTGGGAGGGTGGGGAGGCCCTGGCACAGGGTGCCCAGAGCAGCTGTGGCTGCCCCTGGATCCCTGGCAGGGTCCAAGGCCAGGCTGGACGGGGCTTGGAGCAGCCTGGGACAGGGGAAGGTGGCCTTGTCCATGGCAGGGGGGGAACTGGATGAGCTTTAGGGTCCCTTCCCACACAACCCATTCCATGACTGTCCAGTTTGGTGGTGGATCTGGCCCACCTGGCTGAGGCTGTGTTTTCCGGGGATGGGGAAACCCCCTCAGGGTGCCCCAGGGGCTGAATCCCTGTGGAAGCTTCTCCATCCAAAGGAGACTCAGCCCCACCACCCCTGGCCGGCCCCGGCTCACCCTCGCTGCCCTTGCGTGGCCCTCAAAGAAACGTCGCGGTGGCAACCAAGAAAACAGACGGGGCTTAATCAGAAACAGCTCCAGCTCCAGGATCCTGGCAATTACCTCTTCCAGCTCCTTCCCGCCCGTGTCTGCTCCCAGCCTTGCTCCTGCAGCCCCGTCTCGAATCCCAGGAGGAGGAGAGGTGGTGGGGGGGGGAAGAAACCTGTTTGGCTCGAACTCCCTTCAAAGAATTTCCCAGCTTTATAATTTGCAGCTGTAATAAAAAAGTTCCACTTTGTGCTTGGAAAAGGGAATAATAGATCAGTCAGAGTCGAGCCTGGAAATTCAGGCATCCAGGGAAGTGGGGACAGGCACTTGGATAAATATTTAACTGCCGAGGCTTTGATATGAAGGAGCTGCTTTTCCTCTGGCCGGGGGAGGGAGGGTTTGCTGCCTCTTTATGGGAATGAGGAGGATAAACGGAACATCTGGAGGACTTTCTGTGTTTGGTTGGGTGTTTGTTTTTTTTTATATCAGCCCCAGCATTGTGTGGAGTTTGTTCAGGTCTGGGTGGAGGAATTTCAGCTCTTCGGGCAGGTTCAGGAAATCCACTGGCTTTGCCTTGAATCCTGAAAATCCTAAGGAAATGGGTGCCATCCGCACTGTGCACGGATTTGGGATGTGGGAATGCACCCATCCCAGTGTCAAAGCTGACCTGCTGCCTCCTTTCCTGGCTGAGATGGCTCCAGCTGTGCTGGATTTGATCCCAACTCCTCAAGATTGTTTGGGAATGCTCAGGCTCCTTATCCAGGGGTGTTTTTGATGGTTTATTTGGGAATCCTTGAAGGAAAAGGTCGGATTTTGCCATCTATGTGCCAATATGGGAACAGGAAGGGAGAAGAAGTGGCAGCTCTTCTGGAGAGGGGCTTTGGAAAAGGCAGGGAGGGACAGGACACAGGGAATGGCTTCCCACTGCCAGAGGGCAGGGATGGATGGGATATTGGGAAGGAATTGTTCCCTGGGAGGGTGGGCAGGCCCTGGCACAGGGTGCCCAGAGCAGCTGTGGCTGCCCCTGGATCCCTGGCAGTGTCCAAGGCCAGGCTGGACGGGGCCTGGAGCAGCCTGGGACAGTGGGAGTTGTCCCTGCCCGTGGCAGGGGATGGGGATAAAATGATCCTCAAGCTCCCTTCCAACCAAACCATTCCATAATTCTTGCATGAAGAAACGCCGGAGTGAATCCGAGCCTTTTCCTCCTTTTTCCTGCCATTCCAACAGAGCCTGCTGGAGCTGCCTGCCCGTGGTGGAGGAGCAGCTGCACCTGCTCCCTGCTCTGACTTGATCGGGATCATCGTGCAGTTAAACCACTCCGAAAGCCATAAACCTTCGGGGCTGAATCCCGGCCGGGGCCGCGCGCTCCCGGCCAGGCAGCGGCGATCTTTAATCCTCCGCAGCTGAAACACGGATGAGAGGGTTTTTTATTTTGTCTCCCACTCCATTTCCCTTCCTTTAAGAGCAACGCCTGTGTGGAAATTGCTGTGTGCCGGCGAGGAGCGAAGCGGTGAATAAAACATCACCTGCAGGGGCAGCTCCTGTCTTGTGGCTAAATTTCAAATTAAACCCCTTTTAATTTTTTTTTTTTTTATGGCAATATGAATGGAAGTGACAACAAATGCCTGCAGAGCAGGATGGTACTGACTCCATTCCCAGGGTTTTTTTGAGAGGTGGGAGTGGAGGATGAGCGCCTCCGGGGGCTGGGGAATGGTCGGGGTGTCCCCTTTGGGATGCTTTTTGGGATGAGCCGCATTCCAGCAGCATCACAGCCCCGTGAGCACTGGATTTTTGCTCCCTGTGTGGATCCCACCGTGCCCATCCCCATATCCCAGCTTCTCCCAGCACATCCTGCTCTTCCAGCCGCTGAATCACCCCGGGACATCCTAACGGGGAAGAACTGTGTCCTCACCGGCAGCTTTCTGTGGAAATCCTACAACATCCCTGCCCTCCCCGCATCCCACGCCGCTGTCAGTCCCTGCTCTCTCCTGAAAGGAGTGACGGGCCCTTTGTCCCGGTGTCTGCTCCTGTTTTTCAGCGCCTGTTGAAACCCTCTCTTTTTTTTCCCCCAAAGCCGCTGATAAGCGTTTGACTGATCCCACAGAGCAGGCGGGGATGAGCCATTCAGCGGGATTGACACCTGAAGGGATTTGCATTAAACGCTTCAAACTCGCTTTTTTTTTTCCCTTTTTAAAAAAAATTTAAAAATATATATATTTAGCAAATTCCTGCATGAAATTACAGCCCTAACCGTTGGCATTCACCTCTCTGAGCATGGAATCGCTTTTCCCAAGCATCCTGAGGCAGGAATTAGCCCCGATGCTCCACGAGCTCTGCCTTGGGGGGTTGGTTTGGGCTCTCCCGACTGACGGGATAAAGGAGGAAAAAATGAGGAATTCTGGGCCAGGGGATGGTGAGAGGTGAAGGAGAGGAGCTGCAGGGGGACGCTGAGGGGGGCCACGATGTGTGAAGGGCTGAGATCCGTGATTTTGGGAAAGGTTTGGGAAGCCAAGGGCTGTGTAGGGCCGGGGCTGATCCCGTTGTGCTGATGGGGAGACTGGGACCTGCAGCGAGGGGTAGAATCCTGGGAATATCTGGCTTCCAAGCCTCCTGGAGCAGGGATGAGGGTGCGACAATGTGGAGAGGGGACCTGAGTGGCAAAAAAAATAGTGGGGATGTCCAGATTTAGGGATTTGTTCTGGATGTCTCCCAGATTTTGGGGGGCTCCAGGCCTCAAGGTGGACCAGGTGTGGTTCTCTCTGCTCCCTCAAAGCCCTTTGGAGCCAAAATAAGGAATATCTGCTCCATAACCAGCTCCACACTCCTGCCTCTCCTGGAGACTCATTTTGGGAATTGTCCAGCTGTGACCAGAGGGAAATGAGCCTTCCTGGGGGCCGGGAGGGATCAGCACCATCCAAATCCACCTAAACGGCCCCTCCGGCTCTCCCTGTCCTTCCCTGGCTTCTCGTTAATCCCAGCCATGGTTTAATGGGAGTGTCCACCTTTTCCAGCTCCCAGGGAGGGCTGGAATGCTGCTCAGTGCAGGGATTAGGGCGGCCAACCCCACCCCGAGCGGTGAAGTGAGACCCGGCTCCATCTTCTGCTGCACTTCACCGGTTCCTCCTGATCCATCTGGGATTTATCCAGCCAAAATTCCCAGCAGTGCGGGAATCCTGCCTCCCTTTCCAGGAGCTGGGGTCTGCTGCTCTGCTAGGGGCTTTATCCCTATGGAAAATTGAATTAGGATGATGTTTTTCCTTGTTTGTTTTATTTTTAAATCCCCCTTTTTGCCTCTGCTGTCCTTGTGGGATTGGGAGCCTGGCATGGGGAATGGGGTTCCTCCTGCCCAGCTGGGATGGGGAATTTAGGCTGGGATGACCAGGATGCGTTTCCAGCATGTTTTTCCCCATTTTGGGTAAACGAGGAGAGGACGGAAATGTTTGCCTTGGACACTGCCAGGGATCCAGGGGCAGCCACAGCTGCTCTGGGCACCCTGTGCCAGGGCCTCCCCACCCTCCCAGGGAGGAATTCCTTCCCAATATCCCATCTAAATCCCCCCTCTTTTAGTTTAAAACCATTTCCCTTTGTCCTGTCACTATCTATGGAATCATGGAGTGGTTTGGGTTGGGAAGGACCCTGAAGATCATCTCATTCCAACGCTTGTAGGAGGATGGATGATGGATGGATGGATGGATGGATGGATGGATGGATGGATGGATGGATGGATGGATGGATAACCCCTCATGGCAGCAAGTCCTTTATGAGGCATCCCTGACTGGCCTCACCCTCCACCCCTGCCCCAAGGATGATGTTTGACCCTTTTTTTGCCCAAGAAGCCCCAAATAGGGCTTGGTTTGCTCCGTGTCCCTCAGGCACTCCTTGTCCCCAAAGCAGGGGACAGGATCCCTGCCAGCACCCCATGCCTGGGGCTTTTCCATGGGTGAGGTTGCTCCTGTTCCTCTCCAGGATTTGATCCTCGCTCCCTCTCCCTCAGGACAGGGATCAAGGCCGTGGGGAGCCAGCCCAGTCACCCAGTTGAATCCCAGTGTTTATTATTCCTTATTATTTTTTCGTCTCCTGAAGAAACAGAGAGGAAAAAAAAAATCTCTCTCTGTCCAAAATCACTCATCCTTCCTAATAATGAGAGCTGTCAGCAGCCCTGCTTGGCGAGGAAATGATGCTCGCTGTAAATATTTGGTCTGGAACTGATTTATGGGTGGAAAAAAACGAGATTAGTGCTTAATCACTGCCTTTCAGGAAGGGCTTTGGGCCAGGGTTGAGCTCAGGGGTGCGGGGGCCGTGCTGGGGCCGGGGGAGAGGCACTGGGATCTTCGGTGGAGATCCTGTGGTTGGGTTGGGATTGAGTGGCAGCAACAGAGGGAATGGGCAGGATTTGGGGCCACCAGGCAAGGATGGATGGGATTTTGGGAAAGAATTGTTCCCTGTGAGGATGGGGAGGCCCTGGCACAGGGTGCCCAGAGCAGCTGTGGCTGCCCCTGGATCCCTGGCAGTGCCCAAGGCCAGGTTGGACGGGGCTTGGAGCAGCCTGGGACAGTGGAAGGTGTCCCTGCCCATGTCCTTTACTGAGCTTTAATGTCCCTTCCCACCCAAATCATTCCATGACTCCCTGACCACCAGCTGTGGGGCTGACCCCAGGAAGCTCCAAACCAGGAGAGCCATTCAGCAGGACCAGCCTGGAACCATCCGCCCCATCCTGATCCCAGCACACCCAGAGAGGTCCTTGCAGCCACCCTAAACACAGCAGCAGCTTTCCTGTGTGAGGAAATAATTAACTTATGAGAGGATGGTTTAATTTTCCTCATTAAAGAGGCCATTTCCCATCGCCTGGCAGGGCCAGATGCCCCCGGGCACCACTGGGAGCGGCGGGAGATGCTCACCTCCGGAGCCTCCCCACCCTCCCAGGGAACAATTCCTTCCCAATATCCCATCTGTCCCTGCCCTCTGGCACTGGGAAGCCATTCCCTGTGTCCTGTCCCTCCATCCCTTGTCCCAAGTCCCTCTCCAGCTCTCCTGGAGTCCCTTTAGGCACTGGCAGGGGCTCTGAGCTCTCCCTGGAGCCTTCTTCTCTCCAGGTGAGCACCCCCAGCTCTCCCAGCCTGGCTCCAAGTCCTTCCTGTGCTGGGCCCCAGGGCTGGATGCAGTGTTTCAGTCGGGATGCATGGATTATGTGGACCATTCCAGGAGTCCTTGATCACCACGAGCTGGATGCCAGGATGTTCTCGAAGGATCTCTGTCCCAAATCCTCCAGGTCTCCCAAGGGCTGAGCTGCCTTTCCCAGGGCTGTCCCTCTCCTCCTCGCTCTGCTGCAGCCGGACCGGGAGCAGATGAGCTGGAGTGGCTCCACAGTGCCAGGATCCATCTGAGCTGGCAGTGTTACCCTGCATCCCAAATCCTTCCAGTCTTGTGCAGCTTTGGGATCATCTGATCCACCGGAACCATGGCTGGTCCCTGTCCCAGTGGTGAAAAATGGGCTGAGGAGGGAGAAGCGGGCGACTCGTCCCTGCCTGCTCTGCAGAGTTTCATTTCTGAGGAACAGTTCCCAGTGTTTAGGGTTGTCTGCACCACAGTCCTGTGCCTCGATGAGCCGATTCCTGGGAATCTGTTGGGGTTCCTCACAGGTTGTGCTGCAGCCCAGCCTTGCTTGGGCCCTGCATTTGGTGTGGTGACATTAAATGTGATATTTAGGGGATGTGGCAAGGTCAGCAGGGCCCGGGCTGACGAGCTTTTGGACCAGCTGATTTTTTCTCACCCAGGTTCTCAAGAGGAAAAGCTCTGGAATGTTTCTTAATGAAAATTGCCTTTGTTTGGTGGGAAGTGGGATTAATTATCACAGGGGAGATGATGCAGCACAGCAACTCCCCCATCCCACGGGTGCCACCAACTGTCCCCTGTCCCCAACTCCTTTCCCATCACTTTTCCCTCCCTTTTCCTCTTTTCCCTCCCAGAATCAAGAAGAAGAACAAGCCCCTGAACCTCAAGATCCACAACAGCGTGGGGAGCTGCGAGAACATCCCGGCCCAGCGCTCCCCGCTCCTCTCCGAGCGCTCGCTGCGCTCCTTCTTCGTGGGGTACCCGCCCTTCCTGCCCTCCACCCCACCCGTCCACACCGAAGCCACCTTCTCAGCAAGTAAGTCCCCGTGGCCCCCTCGGATCCCTCCTCCAAAGGGTGGGAGATGCCAAGCAGAGGATGGGACGGGAGAACTCTGGAGTCAGTGGTCTGGAGGACGTTGGTTGAGCGTTGTGGAATGAGCCCAGCCCTTGTGGAGGTGCCTCGTGTTGGTGTTTGGAGATGTGTGGGTGCTTCTGGGCAAAGATGACCCCCAAAACTTGATTATTTCTGGGTTTTGGGAAATCCACGAGGTTTCTGTGCTGCCTGGGTTGGTGGCACTGCCTGGATATCAACTAAAAGTCACTTTTCTGAGGGTTGCTTTGTAAACCCAGCCGCAGTTTCACCTCCGTGTTTAAACTTCTCCTGCTTGCTGGGTTTGGAGCCGATGTGGAGTTTTGGCAAGCCAGTCCTGGTGCAAACCCCATGGAGCTGATCCCAGCAGCCAGCCCTGATCCCTTCTCCTCTCCCAGGAGATGCTGGTGGTGGCACTCACTGGCTGGGTTTGGCTCTAGGAGCTGACCCAGTGTGGTGCTGCTGGTCCGGGAGGAACAGCCTGACCCTCATTTCCCAGTCCCAGACTGGTGCTGGGATTACTTCCACAGGGATCGAAGCTTTTCCAAGCCAGGCGTGGCTCTTGGCCCAAGAGGAACTTCCCTGGAAACACATGGCAGCTGCTGGGAGTGACTCCCAGCCAAGTCGAGGTCCCTGTGCCTCTTGTTCATCAACTGAAAATTTCCTCCCATTCCACATCCATTCCATATGGGTTTCTGTCACCTTCCCTTCCCTGGGTTTCTTCCTTGTTTCCTTTCTGGAAATGTCGTCTTCCTGGCTTGTTGTGGGGTNCTGGGAGTGACTCCCAGCCAAGTTGAGGTCCCCGTGCCTCTTGTTCGTCAACTAAAAATTTCCTCCAATTCCACATCCAGGCTGGGTTTCTGTCACCTTCCCTTCCCTGGGTTTCTTCCTTGTTTCCTTTCCAGAAATGTCATCTTCCTGGCTTGTTGTAGGGTCTTCTACTCATTCTTCCTGCTCAGCTCTTGGCTGAAGAAGGGTTTGCAGCCAACTTCCTTCCTTTCCCTTCCCTTCCCTTCCATCACTGAGGACTCATCCAGCCATTCCTGCCATCCTTTCCTCCCTCTCCCTTTGGCTCTGGGGACAGTGGCACCTGGCAGGAGCTCCGCAGGCAGACGATGCTGATATTCCCAGAGATATCCAACACCCGGCTCCGGATGTGCCCGGAGTGAGGGGGATTTTTGCCTTGCTGTTTCCCCACGGGAATTGTCTGAGCTCAGCTCCCAGCCCGGACCAACAGAGCAGAAACCACGGCCCAAACTCATTCCCAGCCACCCCCAGCCGCGTCTCCTCGGATTAGTTTTCCTCACGCCTCAGTGTTGGATTACATCCCGTGGTGTGACATCCTGATGGAACGTGGCACCGCCGGAGCGGGATGCGATGGGAAGTGATGGGCTGGCAAGTGACTAACGCTGCTGGAGAGGCGTCTCCTCTCATTTCCCTCCGACTTCCCTGGCGGCTGGGAATGTTTTCCGAGCTGGATGGGAGCTGGGTTTCCCCAGCTGGTTGATCCCTGCCGGGAGGTTTTGGCATCAGCGGAGCTGTTTGGTCCTTGCAGGATCAGCATCCGTGTGGGAGTTAGGCCAAGCAGGGCAGACATTTGTTTGTAGGGAGCAGAATCATGGAATGATTTGGGCTGGAAGGGAGCACTTCCATGGGCAGGGACACCTCCCACTAGAGCAGGTTGCTCCAAGCCCTCCCTGCATCCCAAGGGTTCCCTGTCCCCATCCTTGTGGTGGTTCAACAGCCAAGCTCTCCACAACATCCCATCCCTCTGGGCTTTTGTAAAAACCCCTCTTCCCTTTTCCTGCTGTGGGAGCGGCACGGCAGCACCCAGATGCTCTGGATTGCTGTGGAATTACTACCCTAAGCATGGAAACACAAAAAAAGTTGTCGTTGTCAGCCGGAGATGGGTGAGGGGAGCCCAGCGAGGCCCCGTCCCTCCCTGGCCACCTCTCCAGGATTTCTTTTCCACAGCCTTGCTGCTCCTGGCAGGAGCACGCTCCCATCTGAGTCATCCCTGGCCCGGGTCGGGAGCAGGTTCGGATGCTTCCCTCTGATTTTTAACATCCCTTTGTCCTGATGGAAAGGGATTTTCACAGAGGGCTGGGAGCTGCAGAAGGAGCCTCTTTCTCTGGCAGCACAAACCTGGCTGGGGAATCCCAGGATCATGGAATATCCCAAGTTGGAAGATCCAACTTGGATCCCACAAGGATCATTGATCCAGCTCCTGGCCCTGCCCAGACACCCCAACAATCCATCCCACCCTGGGCATTCCTGGCAGTGGTGTCCAAACGCTCCTGGAGCTCTGGCAGCCTCGGGGCCGTGCCCATTCCCTGGGGAGCCTGGGCAGTGCCCAGCACCCTCTGGGGGAAGAACCTTTCCCTGATATCCACTTAAACCTCCGTGGCCCAGCTCCAGCCGTTCCCTGTCCCAGGGAGAAGAGATGGGAGCTGCCCCTCGGGAGGAAGTTGTACAACACCTGGTTTAATGTGGTCCCCAGGGATGTCCTCTCCCTGCTGGGGACAGCAGCCCGGTCCTGCGTGACAGCTCCATCCCATCCATTGTGGTGCTGCTCCGGCCGTGTCCCTGGGGGGATTCTCCTGAATCCTGGTCCTGGCTCTTCCCCTCGGCTTTGTGAGCAAGGAATTGGCAGTTTGTGGTGCTGAGGATGGGTGGGATCCCAGCCAGGGACGGCCAAGGGACAAGTGCTGAGATGCCACCAGAGCTCCTTGAGCACCCCCAGCTCCTGACCCGTCTGTGAAAGAGCCCCTGAAGGGCTGACCTTGGGTAGGTGTGGTGGACAGGGATCCAGGATAGTGTCCAGTGGGTCAGGGTGGGAATCCCAGAGCCCTAAATCCAGCTTTTCTGCTGGGAAGCGCCAGGCTGGACCCAAGGACACGACACAGGTGTTGAAGGTGAGGTGGGGAAGCAGCCAGTGCCATCCAGACCATGCCCGCTCTCCGTGGTCACCCCATTCCCAGTGCTGGGGGTGGCTTTGTGGGGGGACACTCCTCCCTAACACTGTCCCAGCCCCAACCACCTCCAGGAGGGGACTTCCCAAAGGGAACCTCCTTTCTTGGGGCCCACCAGTGGTTCTCTCCTCCCTGGACCCGCCCTGCACGGGAGCCCTCCCCACCTGTGTTGGCAGCACAGCTGGCAGCTCCCTGCAGCCACATCTGGCCACAGCTGGCAGCGAGGCTCCGGAGGGTTTCCCACCCCGGAGTCGGAGGGCACAGCTTTGTCGGGATAAGCCTAATTGAGCCTGTGAGGCTGGGAACTGGGGGGGGAAATCCCAATGTGAGGCTTTAAGCCAGCTGAACGTGACATTTGAGCTGGATAAATGGGATTGTCACCCTGGAAAGGGGAACTGCCCGGATTAGAAGGGGACTCTTTCCTTACTGGAGAGATGCTCTGGGAACAGCTCTTGCTTTGGGTGGTCCCCTCTCCTCCAGCTCAGGTTTGGTTTCATCCTGCTGGATCCATCCTGGATCAGCCTTCCACCCACTGGACCTGGCCATGATGCACAGGGTTGGAAGGGACCTTAAAGACCATCCCATTCCAACCCCCTGCATGGACAGGGACGCTTCCCACCGGGTCAAATTCCATGTGGAATATCTGCCATGTGCACTAACAGAGGCAGCAGTGATTCCCTTTGTAGCTTGAATCCTGCATGGATTTATATCCTGGGGAGCGAAAGCTGCTGGAGCAGCTGCTCTGGGACCTCTCCCGTCCTATTTTGACCCTAAAAGCAGCACGAGCAAGGCTGGAGGTGTCTCTTGAAGGGACTTTGCTGCAGAGCATCTCCTGGGGTGCTTGGCTCCCAGCTGGGATCACGTGGGAAGTAAACTCAGGATGGTGGGGACACACTGGGACAGTGTCCCTGGAATTGCCACAGGTTTCCCAGAGAAGCTGTGGCTGCCCCTGGATCCCTGGCAGTGTCCAAGGCCAGGCTGGACGGGGCTTGGAGCAGCCTGGGACAGTGGAAGGTGTCCCTGCCCATGGCAGGGGATGGGATGATCTCTAAAGTCCCTTCCATCCCAAACCACTCCATGAATATTATGATTTGCCTCTAGGCTGGGATTTTTGCCTGGTGGTAGAGATATTCCCGATCCTGGACATCTTTTGTTGTTGAACTCTTCTGGGAAGAGGCTCCACCCCGTGTCTCTCCTTAATCTCTCCACGGGACTCACCCACCCTGGGAGCATTTTGGTGACAGCCTGGGGCGTCAGGGATAATTGCAAAGTCTCCTGGTCCTTTCTTGGCTTTACAGTGACTCATCCCGGGATTCTTTCCAAGGCCACTTCCATCGATTTTATCTGTCCCATTCATAATGCAAACACCTCCCGACGCTGTTTGCTGTAGTAGGAGAAGGAGGGTTTGCCCATCAGGCTGTCTCCGTGATGGATAACGTGCTCACACCAATTCCCTGGGATCCAGAAAGGGGCCAGGCGATGGGGAAGGGGGAACTGGGACAAAACATGGTCCCCATCCGTGTGGTTCGGCACCGCTGCCACCCCTGGAAGATGCTCCGGGTGTCCTTGGTGAGGGTTCGGGGCTCGCTGAGGGCATCGCCGCCCACCCCAAGGAGGGTGCGACCCCAAAACAACGCAATAGGGAATCTCCGGGTGCTTTTCTCCATGCAGGACATGCCCAGGCATCCCAGCTGGGAAGCAGCCAGAGTGCACCTCGGAGCTGCCGGGCTGGCAGCAGGGGCAGCGAGGCCGTCACGGCCAAGGTGGCACCGCCGTCCCCGTCACCTCCGAGGCGCACGGGTGCCACTCAGGGAGCGGCGCCGGCTGTCACAGCTGCCTGTCACCGCCGGGGAACGGGGTCGCCTGTCAGGGACACGCCGGAGGTGGCTGTCACCCTCTGCCCGGTTGGTTTCCCCCGTCCCGGCTCTCCTCCTGGCACAGCTGATCCCATCAAGCGCGGCTGTTGATTTTGGGATAAGCTGTGCCGCGCGGAGCAGGAGCCCTGACCTTTGCTGGAGCGGCGAAGGAAAACACGGAGGCGTTGGATGGAGGGTGGCATTCCCTGGCAGCGGAGCTGTGCTGTCACCGGGCAGTGCCACCACATCGGGGAGCGGGGTCTGGCTTTTGGGAACCCCTCGGGAGGCGGGAATGGGGTGGGTGACGGGGAGAAGTCTCCGTGGGGCTGCTCAGTGGGTGCCAGCCGCTCGAAATTCCGCTTGTGCCCGTGAAATGTCAGCTCGGAGCGGGAGGGAAGGGGGGAATCGTGCGGGGGGAATTACGGCCGGGAGAGTTTGGATTGTCGAGGCAGGCAGGAGGCTGCTGGTGATCAAGGTTTCAGTGGTGACTGGCACGGGGGCAGCGCGGGTCGGGAGACATCAGTGGGGCGGGGGCACTGGAGCGGGCGGAGGAGGGAGGGGACAGGGAGAGAGGGAGGGAGGATGGGGCAGAGGCAGCCGCTGTCACGCTCCAAAGCTTGCGAGGATCCGATCCCGCTGCCACTTCTCCATCGCGGGGTCCCCACGACAAAGCCTGACCCCCCCCAGCCTGAAACAAGACGCGCTCACGAGGGTTTTTTCCCCCCTTGTAATTAACGCTAATTGTGGCAATTTGAGGGGTTTTCAATGAGAATATTCCTCCTGTGCTGGGGGGAGGCTGCTGCACCTCCACCTTTCCCCCGGGCATCCCCCCGAGTGAATATTGTCAGCAACAGCTTTTCCTCCGGGTGGGAATCCGGGTAAAGGCGAGAATCCCAAATTAACTCCAGAGCGCCCCAAACGCTCGGGGCTGATCCCCGGTGCCTTTCCCTGCCCTCCTGCCCCGCTCCGCTGCTTTTCCCTCCTGCCAGCAGCGGCTCTATTGTTAAACGCCGCGATCCTCCGTGGCTCGCTGCTGCTAATGAAGGTAATTAGCTGTGAGTCACGTCGGGCTCATTTATGTTACGAGGTCAAAATCCCCGCTACACTTCACTACATTTTTGCAGCGAGCACATTTAGAAAGTAATTAAAAGGCTCAGCAGCCGCCGTTGCCTCCATCCCCTCTCCCCCTCGCCGGGCTGGCAGGATTTAATTGAGGCCAGCCGAAAGTTAGAGGGAATAAATCGTGGCTGATAAGGGGGAGGTTGTGATTTAATTCCGGGAGAGGAGCTGTTCTCGCCCGGGTGTTCGGTTCCTCGGGGCTGGCGGGGGGGTGATGACAACTGAGATCGGTTTGGTGATTCAGTGAGGGGGGAACGACGTTCGGGGAGGGATGAGGCTGTGGTCACTCGTTAGAGCGTCACCTCTGGGATTTGTGGTCCGAATTCCCACCGCGGGAGGTTGGGGATGCGGAGGTAGTGGAGGGATGCTGGGCTGTCACAAAGACTGGTGAGAAAATACCAAAAATATTGGCAATGTGGCGCTGGGAATGGGAATTTCCCTCCTTGGCTCTGAAGGGAGCTTCTAAAAATTAGGGATAGTGACTTTTACATGGGTGGACAAAGCCAGGACACAGGGAATGGCTTCCCGCTGCCAGAGGGCAGGGATGGATGGGATACTGGGATGGAATTGTTCCCTGGCAGGGTGGTGAGGGGCTGGGATGGATTTCCCAGAGCAGCTGCGGCTGCCCCTGGATCCCTGGCAGTGCCCAAGGCCAGGCAGGACGGGGCTTGGAGCAGCCTGGGATAGTGGACGGCGTCCCTGCCCNGGGAATTACGGCCGGGAGAGTTTGGATTGTCGAGGCAGGCAGGAGGCTGCTGGTGATCAAGGTTTCAGTGGTGACTGGCACGGGGGCAGCGCGGGTCGGGAGACATCAGTGGGGCGGGGGCACTGGAGCGGGCGGAGGAGGGAGGGGACAGGGAGNTACATCTCAATTGCCGCCTCTGCCTGTGGAACGACCAGAGGAGGAGAAGGATCCGGGGGCGCCGCTGGCCGGAGGTGCTGGAGCAGGATCAGCCTGGGATGCTCCCAGGGTTTCTGACCCGGGGAGCGGGATGTAAATGTAACCTTCAGCCGGCGAGCGCAATTAGAGCCGCGTGCCTGCCGCGATATTAAAATGGGATATTAAAGCAAACAGCGGCTCTCCCCGCTCCCAGGGATAATATCCAGCGCCTGTTTAGCCAGGGATTTGCCGGCACTCCGAGCAAACAGCCGGGAGCCGCCGCTGGTGCCCGGGAAACCTCTCGAATCCCTGAGTGGGAATCCAGCCTTAGGATCCCGGCACGGATCCGCTCCCGGGGCTGAGCATCCTGCGGGGCAGGACCTTTCCCGTGACCAGGAGGAGCAGGAAGACGAGCAGGAGGAGGAGGAGCAGCTTTCCCACCCTTGCTGAAGCTGAAGCAGGATGTGGAATCCAAGCACGGCCATGCTCCTGATTATCTTCCTGCTCCAGCGGTGCCAATGTACTTCCCTCCTTTTCCTTATCCTCATCCCCCCTTTTCCCTTGGAAAGAGAGCACCGGGACTGCCCTTAATTCTGTTCTTCCCTTGGAATGCGAGTGGAGTCACCTTTGGAGTGGCTGGCGCTCGGCTTTTCCCCAGCTGCCACCTCAAGCCGTGATGTCTTATTAAAAACTGGCGATGAGGCCGCTCCGGATTTATTTTCCCTTTCTCGTTTGGGCACCGTGATGCCATTCCAAAGGTTCTGCAATCCCGCCCTGCCCGCTCATGCATGCATCCTCTCCCTGGTCCAAACTGGGTGACGGAATCTGGGACAGGAGACCCCGATTCCCACAGACCCACAAAGCCCAGAGT
Source organism: Machaerirhynchus nigripectus (assembly GCA_013397975.1). NCBI lineage: Eukaryota > Metazoa > Chordata > Aves > Passeriformes > Dicruridae > Machaerirhynchus > Machaerirhynchus nigripectus. Next base: position 414,021 of record VZRQ01009260.1, on the reverse strand, counting down.
TCTCCTGCTTTCCAGACAGGGAGCTCAGTGAGGCATTCCAAGGGGAAACAGCAGGAAAATCCCATCTTTTGTGCGCATCCTTTGCTCCCCTTCCCAAAAACCTCGAATCCCAGCTCTCGATTTTGTTGCCAGTGCTGGTTTTCCCGGTCTCTCCCTGCAGATACGCTGTCAGTGCCTCGCTGGTCCCCGCAGATCCCTCGTCGGGATTTAGGAAACTCCATAAAACACAGGTACGCCCGTCCCGCGGCCGCGCCAGGCTGGGGGATGGGGGATGAGCATCTCCCTTTCCATCTCTGCTCCAGGACACGGAGACTGGGGACATTCCCACTCTTTCCCATGCTGGGCTGTGCTGTCCTCCAAGCCCATTTCAATTCCATTTCCGTTCAGATCTGGCTGAGATAAGGCTCGAGTCGCTATCAATAAAAGCTGTGTATTATCTGTGACCTTCAGCAAATTCCCCATCTCCGGATTATGGCCCTTCCATATCTCCCCGAAGAGGGACAAGCACTGGGAAGAGTCTCAGCGCTGCTGTTTGATGGGAAGCTGCTTCCCAAGGGGCTGGAAACGCTGGTCCCCAGGGCAGGGAGGGGTTTTGGGGGGTGCCTGCGGTGGGCAAAGCTGGGGAATCACAGCCAGTTGGGATCGGATTCCCTTTGGAACAGTTCTCCAGACCCAAAGCGGGGCTCAGGTCGGTGTTTTGGCATCCCTAGAAAAGTTCCGCAACGCCTGCCGCGCAGTTTGAGGGCGGCAGGGAGAGGATAAAGCCGAGCTCGGGAGATAAGCGAGGCTTCAGCTCTCCCTGGCCACTCTCTCCGTGTTCCTCTCCACAGGTTTTCCACCAAGTACTGGATGTCTCAGACCTGCACCGTCTGCGGGAAGGGAATGTTGTTCGGCTTAAAATGCAAAAACTGCAAGTACGGCGCCGGGCCGGAGCTGTTTGTGTCACCCCTTAAAACCGCGAGGGGACACTCGGGGTTCTGCTGGGGGATTCGGGCACGGAGAGCCCGAGCAGGCTCTCGCCAGCTCATCCTCACAGGAAGCTTTAATGAGGCGTGGAATTGGGTGAATAACACCCCAGAGCAGCGCTGGGGCTGGAGCTGGGCTGGGATCAGGGCCCTCGGGGAGGATGTGCCCGCCAGACCTCGGCTCTGCTCGCTCCAGAGCTCTGAGTCAGATCCTGGCAGTCCCCCCTTCCCTAAGCCTGGCTTTAGCTCCCCACGTTATGGAGATTCCCCGTGGAATTATCTGCAGGACATGGGGGATGGATGTGCTGGACCAGGCAGGGGTAGCTCTGGGCATCGGGTGGGTTTTGCCCACACTTTTGGGCTGCAGCCTCTATTTCTGCGAGGTTTTGGGCGCCTCTGTGTCCTGGCAGGGCCGTGGCCCTGAGGAGCCCACCCACCCCAGATCCGGGAATCCATGGTGCGAAGGAGAGGGGAGAAAACGGGACAGGACCGGGAAAACAGCGAGGCAGAGGCTGGGGCTGCTTCAGCTGCTCCAAACCTGCCCCAGCCCAGCCTTGGACAGAGCCGTGCAGCCAGCAGCACTTGGGAAGCTGCTGCCGGAGTCGGGATTGCCTTTCCTAGGGCTGGGAGCTGGGAATGTGCGATTATCTGCGGCTAACCGAGCGATAACGATCGCTGCTGCCGCTGATTAAGAGCTGATGAGTTGGTAAATTGGGATTTAAACCTGACGAGAAGCGCTCGGTTACTTGCACAGCTGGTGGGGCTTTTCTGGAAGGGATGTTATCAATCCCAGGGATTTTGAAGGGGTGATTCCCACTGTATCTGTGCTCGAGGAACTGGAGGCTTTTCCTGCGAGCTCTCCGTGCTGGAGGAGGGATGCTGTGCCCGGTCCCTGACCGGGATCAGGGATGCTGCGGCTCTGGCTGTGCCAATCCTGCTCCCTGTAATCCCACAGAGAAGAGCAGATCCGTTTCCTGCCAGTCAGAAGTTGGGAGGGAACGCGAGGCATTTAGGTTTTTTCCCAGCCTTGCCCCGGCGCTGCTCTCCCCAGAAAGCAGAGGGGAACCGGCAGGTAAAACAAACAACCGGACCCCAAACCCCCCAAGCCTCAAATACCAAATTAATTCCTGCCTTTCCCTCTAGGAACAGCTTTGTAATAAAAGCTAACACGGCCAGCTCCTGAATTTTCATTACCCAGCTCATTGACTTGAAGCTGCCGTTCTTTTTTTTATTTCTTCCCCATCATTTCCCCTTGTTTTGATAAATCCTTTCCTCCTTTTTCCCTTTTCCCCCATGGCTTTCTGCCGGCCTGGCAGAGCGTGAGCTGGGGATGCGTTTCCATCCTTAATTAAGGAGGAACGGGAAGGATTTGGGAGTCTGCCTATGCCTGTATGCATGACCCGGGGGTGAAGCCCTCCAGACTCCTGCCCTGGCTCCACAAAGCGGGAAAAGCTCCGCAGAATATCCAGAGGCTGCAAATCCTCTCTTTATTTTGGCTAAATGTCCTTAATTAAGCCAGGAGGGGAGGGCACAATGACAAGGGCCAGGCCAGCCACTTCCTCCCCCTGCGCTGCTCCTGAATTTAATCAAGCATCCAGCAGCGGGATGGTGGGAACGGGGATTTCATGGGATGGTTTGGGCTGGAAGGGACCTTAAAGGTCGTCCCGTCCCACCTTCCAGCAAAGCTTTCCCCCCCCCGCTCAGGACTCTGCTCCTTTTATTGCAGCCACCACTGGCAGAAGTGACAGTTCGGGGCGTCCTCAAGCCTGGCTGGTCCTCCCCAGCCGGCAGAGGAAGGGGGAACTGGGCAGAGACCCGAGGTTTGGGAATTCCTGTGCTGCTCCACTGGGATGGATGCGTTCTCCAAGGGCGTGCAGCCTCTGTGTCCTGCAGGACAGCCCCTCCCGGTTATCCAGGATGCGCATCCCACACTGTTCCTTATCCTGAGTGTGCTGCTTGGGAATTACGGGAAGGAGGGATCCGGGAGGGTTCACTCGGGCAGAGTGAACAACCAAAGCCTCGCATCCAGGCACTTTCCCGGGGGGAAAAGGGGGAAAAAGCCCTGAGCTCCATCATAGAATCCGAGAATGGCCTGGGCTGGAAGTGACCTTAAAGCTCATCCCATCCCACCCCCTGCCATGGCAGGGACACCTCCCACTACCCCAGGCTGCTCCAAGCCCCGCCCAACCTGGCCTTGGACACTGCCAGGGATCCAGGGACAGCCACATCTTCAACCTGCGCCACCCTCGCAGGGAACAATCCCTTCCCAGTATCCCATCCATCCCCGCCCTGTGGCAGTGGGAAGCCATTCCCTGTGTCCTGTCCCTCCGTGAAGTCTCCATCCATCAATGTCCCCTTCTCACTCCTTTCTCTCTGTCCCCTGCCAGGCTCAAGTGCCACAACAAATGCACCAAAGAGGCCCCTCCGTGTCACCTGCTGATCATCCACCGCGGAGGTAAGGCCCTCTCTCCGCCCCGCTCTGTGCCTCCGGAGATGCTGCCAGCGGGTAAAACTTTCGAGAGCCCCCCGGGCGATTCGGGAGCCGGATCCTGGCGGGGTCCCCGGCGGGACGGAGGCTCCCGAACCGCTTGGGCGCTCCGGGGAAATGTTACCCACCGTTTTTTCCGCTTGTAGGGAGACGAGCCGGTCGGGGCGAGGCAGATTTGCATTGCAAACCACTTCCACCCACCCTCCCCCTGCCTCCTTTTCTTTTCAGATTCCCCACCGCACGGGGTAAGTCCAACCAGGTTTTAGCCTTTTGCTTCTGTCGAGAGCTCAGGGCGGATGGGGGACCCCGAACCTCCCGGTGCATGCGGGGTCCCCGCGCCGGGGACGCGGCCGTGGCCCTGCGGATGCTCGTGGTGCTTTCGGAGCTGCCTTACCCCGCTCTCCTGCGGGAGAGCCCGGCCTAAAATCCACAGAGAGACAGGCACAACCGTGCAGCAGGACGACGGGGCGGCGCTTCCCACCTCTTTTCTTCCAGATTTTGGCTCCCTTGCTGGCCAGAGGACCACGACGGCCTGAGGGAAACGCTTCCAATCGCTCTTGCCTTGAATTCTGAGCCCTTAAAGCCGTTCCTTTGTGTTAAATATCCCCCAAAACGCGCTCCTTGGTTCAGTCCCGGGGGAAAGGGTTGTGCTGGTGGCACCTCGGAGGCGGAGCCATTACGGCCTCCATCCCACCCCCCCACGCCCTCGCTTGCAGCAAATTTGGGTGGAAGCGGTTGAAGACCACCCCCGGCAGGCTCGGAGCTGCGGCAAACCCTGCCCGGCAGGCAGGGAAGGCTGCGTCCCGTCCCGGGTGCAGGCGGGCTCCTGGGATGGGCAGGGATCGGGATTTAGGGCTGTGATGCCGCACGGGCCGGAGCTGCTCGCTGTGTGTTTTAGGAGCAGCATGGCTTTGGGGTGGCGTCAGCGTCACAGAAATACCTCCCGACCCCCAAAAAACCCTCCCAAACCCAGCTCTTAAATCCATTGTCTGGGAGTCAAACTATTCCTGAGCCCCCCAACCTTTAGGCTGGCTTTTCCCACCCAAAAACTCTCCCTGCTGAGAGTTCTGAGCCGGCTCCTTCCCTTCACCCCAAAAAGCTCTGGCAAGGAGCAGGACTGTGCTGGCTGAGCCCCGGCTCACGGAGGGGCCGTGGCAGCTGCTGCAGCCCCCAAACTGCAGCCTCACGCCCTGGGAGGGGGGTTGGCTGTGGCTGGGGGGCAGGAGGATCCCGAAGTTCAGCTGCCATCCCAGGCTGGAAGTGCCGCGGGAATCGCTTCGGAGAGCAGTTTGCAAGCACAGGGTGACCCCGGGCGCTTCCCGCAGAGCTTTGATGTCTCTCCCTGTCTCTCCCCCTCCTCTCCATCCCCTTTTCCCTCTCCCCCTTCTTAATCCAGCAAGGTTAGTCCGGACAGAGTCGGTGCCCTGCGACATCAACAACCCCCTGAGGAAGCCGCCCCGGTACTCGGACCTGCACGTCAGCCAAACGCTCCCCAAAACCAACAAACTCAACAAGGTGAGCCCCGAGCCCCCCGTGTCCACCCCCTGTCACAGGGACAGGACCCCCTGCACCCAAATATCCACAGCTTGTCAGAGAATCATGGAATTGTTTCAGCTGGAAAAGGTCTTTAAAGAAAGTTGAGTTTGATTGTTCCCCCAGCACTGCCAAGGCCACCACTGACCCCTCTCCACAAGTGCCACATCCACACGACTTTAAATGACTCCAGCACTGCCCTGGGCAGCTGTGCCAGGGCCTGGCCACCCTTTCCATGGAGAAATGTTCCCAATATCCAACCTGAGCCTCCCCTGGCCCAGCCTGAGGCGGTTCCCTCTCCTCCTGTCCCTGTTCCCTGGGAGCAGAGCCCGACCCCCCCGGCTGCCCCCTCCTGTCAGGGACTTGTGCAGAGCCACAAGGGCCCCCCTGAGCCTCCTTTTCTCCAGGCTGAGCCCCTTTCCCAGCTCCCTCAGCCGCTCCTGGGGCTCCAGCCCCTTCCCCAGCTCCGTTCCCTCCTCCTGGACATGGGAGGATGTCCCAATGAGGTTATTTCTTTTAAAAACAAAATGGGATCAGCACTTCCAGAACGGCCTGGATCCTGCTGTCCCAGTCCCGCTCCATTGTGGCCTCTCAGTCTCCAGGTCCAAGCTGAATTTGAGGTGGTTTGAGGTCTCTGCTACCAGCAGAGCCTTCAATAAATAACAAATTTATTGCTGCAAATAAAACGAGCCTGGGATTTGATTGTCCCTGGCGAAGCTGCTCAAGCCAGACCTGGCAGAGCACCTGGCTCACTCCTGCTCGGCACTGATACAATAAACACATCACGGGGCTGGTTCTGATGGAATTTAAATCCTGTTGGCCTCCAGTGGAAAATTCCTTGGAGGAAGGGCAGGGTGAGGGGTTGGCAGGCTGGAAGTGCTCAGAAAGAGGGATATCAGTGATGTGGCGGGGAATGGCTCATCAAAACCCTGGATTCCCAAAGCCTGGCTGAGCTCCTCCAGCCCTCAGCATCTCCTGGCTCTGGGAAAAGTCTGGGTGCCAAGATGCTCCTGGAGATGCTGATTTTAAATCTAAATCCCTTTAGGAATTCCTTGGTGCAGGGATCTGCTCTAGTTTTGTTATGGGGTGGTGCAAAAAGCTTTTGACCTGAGCATTCCTATTCAGGTTGAAGTTTCCCCTGTAGATGTTCTTATTTCAGCAGGGCCCCCTTCTAATTGTGTTGTTTCTAAAAACATTTCCTAAGAAATACCCTGGATAAAATCATGGCATGGCCTGGGTTGGAAGAAACCTTAAAGATCCTCCAATTCCAGCCCCCCGTGAAATCTTTGTGTTGTGACCTTTGCTGGTTGCTTAAAAAAAAGAATTTACCTGGCCAAGATTGTTGAGCACGGAATGATGACCAATATGGGCATCCTGGAAAGCCAAACTCATTTAAGAATTAATTAATTGGGATGAAATGACCTGCTGGGGAAGGCTGGAGCAGATTTTTTTAACCTTGGAGGGAAATTCTGTGGGGATGGGAGTGCTCGGCACTGCTCAGACCTTGTTCGGCGGCTCCCGGTTGGGCAGCAAGGGGGGAAATTCTGGCCTCGAATTTCCTTTTCGGATCCAAAATATCGGAGCCGGTTCTCCTGCCTGTTGGCTCGCGGGGGGCCCTTCCCACCCACCCCAGTGTGCACCTAAAACCGCTGGCCTTGACTGGGAAGAGTCGAGGAATGGAGAGGAATTTCTTGGGATGCATTGGCTGCTCCTTCCAGATCCCTCTGCCCCCTGCAAGACCCTGGGCTTTGGCTCCAAGGAGCTCAGCAGGAGCTGCCAGGACCTTGTTGTCCCCAAGGACCAAGCCCCAGGGTTGTGGCCCCAGTTCTGGTCTTGGTGGCCGCGGCTCTGCAGAGCCAGAAGATCTGGGGACCCTCAGCCAGGGGTGAGGGTGGGAAAGGAGCCAGTTTATGGTGGGAAATGGCCTCAGGGAACAAAAACAGCTCTGGAAAAAGCTCTGGAGCTCTGGATGTTTTCTAGGACTGCTGGAAAATTGGGTGGGATGTTCCATGCAGCTGTCACTTGTCACCTGTGGTCCTTTGCACCTCGGGGTGGCACTGACCAGTGCTTCTCTCACCGGCTCCTCTCTTTTCCCTCCTTCCCCGTGTCCCGCAGGACCACATTCCGGTGCCCTACCAGCCAGATTCCAGCAGCAACCCCTCGTCCACCACGTCGTCCACGCCGTCCTCGCCGGCCCCGCCGCTGCCACCCAGCGCCACGCCCCCGTCCCCCCTGCACCCGTCCCCGCAGTGCCCACGCCAGCAGAAGCAGTTCAACCTGCCAGGTACTGCCACCCCCGTCCCCGTGTGCCCACCTGCCCCGTGAGAGGGACTCGTGTCCTGGGGTGTCCTTGGGGTGAGGATCCATTCCACCTAATTCCCGTCCTGGATTTCCACTGGGATGGGGAGAAGGTGGAAGTAGAAATGAGGAGAAAAGATGAGTTTAGGATAATTCAGGTTTGGAGTCTCTGGTCAAACCTCCTGCATGAAGAAGGGTCAGAGCCTAAGGCTTAATCCAGTCTTGGAAACCTCCAAGGTTGGAGCCAGCACAACTTCTGCTGCTGCTGTGGCTGCAAAACCTTCCCAGGCATGGATTTTCCATGGCATTTCTCCTCAGATGCAAACAGGAACCAGGGGCTGACCCCTCTGTGAGGGCAGATTGGGGTGACCCCACCGTGTTTTTGGGGTGATGGGTCCTCAGCAGGTTTGTTGGCAGCACATGTGGGGTGACAGATGATTCTGGGGGTGTCTGACATGGCTTGTCCCACCTGGACCTGGGATCCATCTGCTCCTGGAGCTCTGTCTCTTCAGGGATGGTGGGAGAGGCAGGGAGGTCTCGGTGGCTGCAGGACACAGAAGATACGAAAAATGACCCAAAAAGCTCCTTCCAGGCTGAGGTTGTACCAAAGGGTGTCCCAGCATGTCTGCCTTGCTTTGGGATGTCCTGCTGCTCCAGGAAAGGTCCCTTCCAGGAGGGGAAAGGCTCAGCATCCCTCCTGGCAGCGTGTCCAGCCACTCCCAAAGAAGAGCTGGCGAGGGGAGAGGAGATCTCTGGGATGCTGAAGCACTCCTGGCTGTCCTGGTGGCCCTGCTTGGTCCATGACCTCTTTGCTGGAGCCGCCAGAAGGCTGGGGTCTCTCCTGCACCCCCAAAATCCCAGGATTAAGGAACTGGCTTGCTCGGAAGGAGGGTCAGGATGGCTTCTCCAGAGGAACCAAGGTGACATCTCCATGCTCCACGGTGGTGCTTCCATCCTGACAAGCCTTCAGCCAGAGAGGAAGAGGAGGAGGAGGGAGACAAGGAGGGAAGTTGCCTGGCAGAATACATCACCATGACAACAAACACTTCCAAAAGCTGGGAAACCTCCCCAGAAATCAACCACCCAACGCATCCTCGTGTGCCCGGAGAGGTGGCAGCCCTTTGGAGTGCCTGGGATTCGGGCAGGATCCCGGAATGGCGCGAGGAAGACAGCGGAGGAGCTGGGAGGAAGCCCTGAGCGCTGCCGGGAATGGTGTGACCCATCCAGAGGGTCAGGATTTCTCCAGGCACGGCCCTGGAGCCTCCAAGTTCTGGGAGGACACGGCGTGGGTTCCGTGCTGGTGTGACCCAGCCCAAGGAGTTCTTCCAGAGCCGAAGTTTCCCAATGTCTCAGCATCCCAGTCCACCTGCTGGGCCAGCTCAGGACCCTGCCTGGCTTGGGGGGGATCCAGCCTTTGGAGACCCCATCGTGGGTCACTTCTGGGGCAGAGACCGCCCTGTGGGGCTTTTGGGCACTTTGTTTCATGTGGTTTAAAGCAGAAATCATGGAATTAACCCCCTTTGGAGACTTGGAACACATTCCTGTCTGGCAGGGATGGAGCAGGGCAGGATCAGACCCTGGCAGCTCTGGGGGGGCGCGTTTGCTACCTGTTTTATTCCTGTGAGGAGCAGAATGGGATCCAAAGCAGGACTTACCCTGCTTTCAACTTCCCAGCCAGGAAGTTTTCCGTGGGTTATCCCATCAGGGTGGTCACCTCAGGGATTAGGATTTGAGCTTGGAAATGGTGACATGGTGACCTTCTCCTGCCGGAATTACCTTCCAGGCTCCTTTGATGTTGGCTCAGGTCCTGCTGCGGGCCTGAGGTCGCTCTTTGGGGTCTCCAAGCTGGAGAGGGGAAGATGAGGGATGGCCCTGGGGGTCTTGGGAGATAAGAAGGTGACTTTTGAGCTGGTGCCAACCTCTGGTGGCCTCAGCAGCTCTGAGTTCTTCACACCCATGACCTGCATGCCTATGGGAATCGGATCAGTCCTTGGGCTGGAGATGGGAGCCAGTGGAGGATCCCACCACCCAGAGCCTCTCTGAGCTCTGCCTTCAGACAGCGTCCTGGGACTCCTTCCAGGAAGGAACAGCTCCAAAGCAAGGGAAAAAAGGGCGGAATTGGGCCCAAATGGGCAGAAGTTGCCAATCCATCCCTTGGCATCTCCATGACCCCTAGAGCTTCCCAAATTCCAGCTGAGGGCCAACCCTCAAACCCTGCTGGCAAACTGGTGTCCAAACCCCACCAGTGACTTCATGGATGACATCAACACTCTCCAAATGGTGTAGAAGACTAAGTGGGGAAAAAAATCAAATTATAATCCAGCAGAGGTCTTAATTTTTTGCCCTGGGCAAGTCCTACGTGCCATTTTGGAATATGGAATATTCCACGTGGGGCTATGGAAGTGGGAGAGGTTGGATTGCATGGGAGGGGGTCACACAACTGGGGCTGAGGTTTCCTGGTGAAGAACTGGGCACAGGTTGGAGCTTTTCCAGCTCCGCAGGTCGATGCTGAACCCATTTTTCCTCTTTTCCAGCCTCCCATTACTACAAGTACAAGCAGCAGTTCATTTTCCCAGGTAAGGCTCTCTGGAAGTTTTTCCTGTGACGTGGGGTGCTGGGATTTCTCTTGGTGGGGGTGGGCGTGCGGCCAGCTCTCCAAACCCCTGGATTTGTGCCAGGGTGGGATTTCTCCTCACCCAGGTCACTGATGCAGGACCGTGAAGATGCTGCAGGGTTGGGTGGCCCTAAGTGACACCCAGCCCTACTCAGGGTGTCGCTAAATTTGACCTGGGGGCGAAGGGTGGGGTTTAATTCCCTTGGGTGCCCCCAGAGCTCTCTGACTCCGCTCTCTTGTCCCCAGATGTGGTGCCCGAGACGCCGACCCGAGCCCCGCAGGTCGTCCTGCACCCCGTCACCTCCAACCCCATGTGAGTGACTCCCCCTTCCCATCCCCTTCCCTCCCGGCACCCATGGGTGCTCCCCTGGTGCTGGGGGCTCAGGTGGCCCTGGAGAGCTCTGGAAGTTTGAGAAGGAGGGCAGGGGCTTCATTTATAACCCACAGATCTTCACTGCTGGGAAAAAAAATGGAATTCAATCAAAAAAGTCCAAGCCCATGGGATTAATTAAATTATAATTAAATTATAAGCGGATAACCAGGATACCTTTACCAATATTTACAAGCCCCATAAACTTCGGGCTGAAAGTTGGGAAAAGCAGCATCTAATCAGCGTTAGAACCACCCCTCCCCAGCAGGCTGAGCCCATATCCACCATTCCCTGATATCCCGGTGCCTGTGCTGCTCCAGCAGCGGCATTCCACTGCTGTGTCACTTCCTGATCCTTTTTCCAAAGGCCATTTTTGGAGGATTTTGGAAGCCAGGCGTTTAAGGAATCAGGTCTGGTCCCAGTTTGTGGCTGGCTCATCCACACTCTCCAAACTCCGTTGGGGTTCTGACGGATGGAGAGATGGATGGAGCCACCATCTCCTGGGAATTCATGGAAAAGGGTGAAGTTAAAACATTTTTTTCCCCCCCGCCTAAAGGAAGGTGTGAGACCTAGGATTTTTGGGGGGGAACAGCTTTCAGTGTCCAAAACCTGTGATTCCCCTCTGGTTCCCCCCACTGAAAACATCCCATGGGAGCCATACCGGGCTCGGCTGGGTTAAACATCTCTGGATCCTTGGGAGACGGGAATTCGTGCCTGGGATAGTGATGAGGAGCCGGCTGCTCCTGCAAACCGCCCGTCCATGGAGATGCTCTACAGCCACCTGGGCCTCCCACACTGCTCAAAATACCAGGATTGACTCCTTTTGTATGGGATCCTGGGATTTATAACTCATTAGTGCCCGTGGAATGGGATAGGGCTCTCAGGATTGCCGTGCCCGAGTGGCCTGGGGAGTGGAATTCCCCTGGGAAGGGATGTTGTGATTTATGTGATTAATAATAGTAATTTATAATGTATTTATATGATGCTTGAAACCACCCAAGCTGTTCCAGCTGATCCCTGATTCAGAACTTCCCTAATTCCCTGTTAATTGTCAGGAGCAGCGAGACCCCCATCATGGACCCGAGGGTGGGAGGTGCTGAGTAAACAGGGAAGGAAAAGAACAGGAAAACCAGCCAGATTTGGGTGCTTTACTGCAGGGAGAGTATCTTTGAACCCTCCACTTCTCCAAAATGATTGAGAAACTCCTTTTCTTTCCATCTGCACTTTTGATTTGGCTGGTGTTGGTTGGGAAAAAATCTTAGAAATCCCTAAAAATCCCTCGAGTGTGGTCAGAGTCTGTGGGGGGGTAAATCTGTCCCTTACCGCGGGTTAGTGACACCTTCTCCTCCCTGATCCCTTTATCCCTGGTGCAGGAAGTGGGATTGCTCCCCGAATCCCAGTGTTTTTCCGTGGTGTTAATTCTGTAATTCTTTCGACAGCCTGGAAGGAAACCCATTGCTTCAAATTGAAGTGGAGCCCACCTCGGAGGTGAGACAGCTCCTGTGCTTAATGGGCCTTGGTTTTAAGGATATCTTGGGGCACATTTCCCGGGAAATGGAGACGTTTCCCATCTGTGCAGTGGAACTGCTGATAATTGAATTAAAGGCCAGGCATCCGTGTCCCCATCCCATGGAGAGGGACCCTCCTGGGCTTCGAGTTTGGAACTCAATGAGGTTTTTTAGGATGCGTTAAAAATGTGGTGGAAGGGAAGGAAGGGAGAGGGAAGATGAGAATGGAGCTTTTAAAGGGTGTTGTAAATCCCGTAGGAAGTATAAATGGACCATCAGGGGGTCTGGGAATGCTGACCAGGGTGGGAATAATGGGAATTAATGGAGCACAGCTCAGCCAGAAGAGGATGAAACTGTTTTAAGGCAACTTAATTAAATCTCTGATGAGTCACAATCTTAAATTTAACCCCCAGGGTAAATAAATGGCTCCAGAGGGTGAAGTCCCCATCCCTGGAGGCATTTAAAGCCCTGTAGATGTAGCAGTTGGGGACATGGGTTTGTGGTGGTCTTTGCAGTGCTGGGGATGGGTTGGAGTCCATCTCAGAGGGTTTTTCCAACCTAAAGGATTCCATGATTCTATGAAAATCCGGGATTCTGCTGACTTTGCGTAGAATGGGGCCGCTCCGCTGGCTTTGGGATGGGCCTGCCTGCTTCCTCTGGGTCTGGGCGAGCAGCAGTTGGATCAGTGGGGTTTTTTCCATCACCTTCTCCCTGTTTGATTGTTCCCAATGCCCTTTGCCCGCCACAGAACGAGGAAGGCGCCGAGGAGGTGCAGGAGTCTGAGGACGACTTCGAGGAGATGAACCTCTCGCTGCTCTCCGCGCGCAACTTCCCGCGCAAGGCCAGCCAGACCAGCATCTTCCTGCAGGAGTGGGACATCCCCTTCGAGCAGCTGGAGATCGGGGAGCTCATTGGGAAGGGCCGCTTTGGGCAGGTGTTCCACGGGCGCTGGCACGGGGAGGTGGCCATTCGCCTCATCGACATCGAGCGCGACAACGAGGACCAGCTCAAGGCCTTCAAGAGGGAGGTCATGGCCTACCGGCAGACCCGGCACGAGAACGTGGTGCTCTTCATGGGGGCCTGCATGAGCCCTCCCCACCTCGCCATCATCACCAGGTTGGAGTCGTTCTTTCTGTCCAAAAATCCGTTTTTGCTGTCCAAAAGTTTGGTTTTTCCGTTGTTTTTCCTCTGGTCCAGCGGTGCCGTCGGGTTGAGTTTCCTGCCCTTAGGAAGGGATGTTCTCCACGTGCTGTGTCCATGTGCTCCACGTGCTGTGTCCATGTTCTCCAAATGCTGTGGTTTGTGGTGTGGAGACCAGGGAAAATCCAAAAGTGTGTCCAGGCAGGTCATTCTTCTGTAGGAGTGGAGTTCCGGACAGGAATGGTTTGGTTTATCCAGGTGCAGGAAGCGTCATGGAATCATGGAATGGGTTGGGTTGGGAGGGACCTTAAAGCCCGTCCAGTCCCACCCCCTGCCATGGGCAGGGACACCTTCTGCTGTCCCAGGCTGCTCCAAGCCCCGTCCAACCTGGCCTGGGACACTGCCAGGGATCCAGGGGCAGCCACAGCTTCTCTAGGAATCCCGTCCCAGCCTCTCCCCACCCTCCCAGGGAAGAATTCCTTCCCAATATCCCATCTAGCCCTGCCCTCTGGCAGCAGGAAGCCATTCCCTGTGTCCTGTCGCTCCACCCCTTGTCCCTCTGCAGCTCTCCTGAAGCCCCTTTAGGAACTGGAAGACTGGGAGGCTCCTTGCAGCTTTCTGGGGAGCAAACCGGGATTTGGGGGCTCCCAAACCATCTAACACCTCCACAGCTTTATTGGTCTCAAGGCATTCCCAAATACTTGCCCTCCCCCTTGTTCCCAGTGGGAATGCAGCACTGAGTCTCCCGATGTAATCCCTGCACGGGTGGGCAAAAAATCCCGGCTGGCCTGGAGGCAAAGAGGCTGCAACTGCTCCCAGAGCAGCTGTTCTCATGGGAAATAAAGTTATTCCCAGGAATTCCGTGGTCTCCTTCACCTCCAGACCATGCATTCAGCCATGGGGCTGGATATGATCCCACTTTTCATCCCACCCCGGGTTATTTTCTCCTGAAGAAGTTTCCCCAAGGTGAGGCTGAATTTTCCTCCTGGCAGCGTTTCAGAAAGCAATGGAATGGCACCGCTTCCAACAACCATCAGTGATGAAATATTGCATCATCTTTTCCTAATATCCCTAATTTTCCCTTGGAAGTGGCACCTCCCAGTCCCCGATCCCAGATGGGGCAGCTCTGCAGGTGCTCTGCTCCCTCTATGTCCAAAAAAAAAGGATTTCACCCCAAATTTGCAGCACCTCATCCTTTGCTCCCTGCTCCGGTGGGTTCATGGGTTGTGTTTTCCTTGGGAGTTTCATCCTCTGGAGTCAGGGTGACCCCAAGGCGGGGCCGGCTCCCCCCAGCTGGCGACTGGGAGAACGATGCCTTTTGTTCACGACCAAAAATGAGCCATCTGGGGAAAATTCCGCAGCATTTCCATCTATCGGGTAGCTCCAGGCCAAAAGCTTTTGGAAAAGTGTGCAAACACACGCATTGATGGATGAGTCAGAACCCCCATCCACGTGTGACGCCGTGTTCCCAAAGGAAAAGGCGGCGCCTCCATCCCGCTCCGCCGTCCCTTTGCAGCCCCCTGTTTGCTCAGCTTTTCAGTGCTATTCAGTGGCAAAACCTGGGAAATGTATTCCTGGATATTTTTTTTTTTTGAGCCGTGGGATGTTTTCTCTTCCATTTTCCATTCTAATGGGTCTTTCTGTAATAGCAGAAAAGGTGCCGTTTTTGACAGCTGGACAAAACCAGTCCGTGTGCTGCTGCATCGTGGTGAATAAAAATGAGGAACGTGGAGATCTGCTCATCCTGTTCCTCTTCCAGCTGCACTCGGTCCTGTTTGTAAGGTCAAAATAGAGATGTATTTGGTTGGCCAGAATATAACCCAAGCTCACGACATTTCCAGGCATCGTTTGGTTGTTCCTACAACCCTTTTTTTACCCGCATCCTTCGAAAGTTGAACCAATATCAGCTTTAAACCACAGGAAAGTAGGTTTGGGTGGGATTTGGGGAAGGAATTGTTCCCTGGGAGGGTGGGAAGGCCCTGGCACAGGGTGCCCAGAGCAGCTGTGGCTGCCCCTGGATCCCTGGCAGTGCCCAAGGCCAGGCTGGATAGGGCTTGGAGCAGCCTGGGATAGTGGAAGGTGTTCCTTCCACCTGGAATGGGATGAGCTTTAAGGTCCCTTCCAACCCAAGCCATTCCATGATTCCATGAGAGTTTTACAGTTGCAACTGGAAACCTGTTTGGTTTCTCCTGCTGGGATTTCTGGGGTGCAGGAAAACCGATGGGGCTCAGCTCAGTCTCAGAGGACTTTTGGGAAGCCCCCCTTCCAACCCATCCCATATCCTATATCCCATATCCCTATCCCATAGCGCGGAGGTAACATCCAGACTCAGTTTTCCTGCTTGGAAGCTTCCTGTCGAGCTCTGTTCTGCTGTGACAGCACTGGAATCATAGGATTTTGGAACAGCTGGGGTTGGAAGGGACCCTAAAGCTCATCCAGTGCCACTCCCTGCCACGGACAGGGACATCTTCCACTGTCCCAGGCTGCTCCAAGCCCTGTCCAGCCTGGCCTTGGGCACTGCCAGGGATGCAGGGGCAGCCACAGCTTCTCCGGGCACCCTGTGCCAGGGCCTCCTCACCCTCACTGGGGAAACTTCTCCTTAGGTCTGATCTAATCCCTGTATCCAAGGGTGCTCCCTCGCCCTTGTGTTGGCACTCCTTGTCTGGTCGATCGTTGGCTGAACATTTTTGGGAAGCCTCTGACCATCTCCTGTGGGGAAAAGCCTTCTCACCATGTGGACGTTTCCCTCCCATCCACGTTCCAGGTTTTTCCTACGGGATATGGCAGCCCTGGGAGCTTTCCTGCCGTGGGAGCTTCTGCTCAGGTGTTGTAGGGAACGAGGCTGGGAAGAGAGCAATGTGGCCTGGATGGGAATGGTGAAGGATACTGGGAATGGTCTAGGACACTGGGAATGGCACTGGGAGCATTGCTCTTCCAACAGGACTTTCCCAAAGGGACCCAAGTTTCCCTCGTGGGTTTATGGGAGTAACTTATCACTAGGCTTTGCTTGGAGCAGGGGAAAATCATTCCCAGCTGCCTGAGGTGGGGATTATGGATACAAACCCAGGATCTCAGGATTTCCTCACCCTCCCTGTGCCCATTCCTGGGGCAGGACACTCTGTGTGTGGAAAAGGCCTTTTTTTCCTTCTGGGAGCCCACAAGTGGCCACTCGAGGCTGTTTTTTCCACAAAATCCCAGCAATTCCTTGTAGCTGCTACAGAAATCTCCGTTTCCCTGCACGTCTGGAAGCAGCTGCGTGTCCCTGGGAAGGGGCTTCACCACGTCGTGCCACCGGCGCTGCCGGAAGGGGGTTATTTATAGCCGGGTTTATTTTTACTTTTCCCCATCCCGACGTTTTCCTTCCTGATTGCCTGTGATATTCAGGGATCGTCTCATTAGCAGAACGAAATTTCCCCATCCAAACAGCACGGCCCACAGGGAAAAAATGGAAGGGGAAACTGAGGCAGCAGCTGGCTGAGTGTGGGATGGTTTGGGTTAAAAATCTGATTTTCCCTACATTAACCATTTTTATAGATAAATGGGACCAGCACTGCTTAGCATCTTCATCAATGCTAAAAACAGTGGGATTGAGACTGGAAAAGGCTCCAGGGAGACCTCAGAGCCCCTGCCACGGCCTAAAGGGGCTCCAGGAGAGCTGGAGAGGGACTTGGGACAAGGGCTGGAGGGACAGGACACAGGGAATGGCTTCCCACTGCCAGAGGGCAGGGATGGATGGGATATTGGGAAGGAATTGTTCCCTGGGAGGGTGGGGAGGGGCTGGGATGGTATTCCCAGAGAAGCTGTGGCCACTCCGGCCCTGGAAGTGTCCCAGGCCAGGTTGGACGGGTCTTGGAGCAGCCTGGGACAGTGGAAGGTGTCGCTGCCCATGGCAGGGGTGGGACTGGATCAGCTTTAGGGTCCCTTCCCACCCAACCCATTCCACGATTCCTGAGTTGTCTCTTAATGCGACAGAAAAGCAGAAATCCAGCATTTTTCAGTGGTGGGAGGAGGCAACTCCAAGGAACGCTTCCATCAGAGCCGCTAATGGGTTTTCTCTTGGGTAATGAGCGCTGGGGACAATTAACATCCATCTTAATTAGTCTGGAGCAGGAGCGGGTGCGAGCCTTGGTGCTTTGAGTGCTGCTTAATGGATGGCGGGAAACGGCGGCGAAGTCCTTGGCTCGGCGGGAATGAAAGGGCTGGAAAAACTCCCCGTGTGTTGGAATAATGAGTTGGTTTCGCTGGTGGGGAATGGGAAAAAGCCAGGCCTGGGTAAACTCAGCTCCTCGGGGTTCCTGGTCCTGGCCCCCAGAGCAGGAACAGAGCCTCCCAGGGGGGCCTTCCAAGCGTAAAGTCCTTTCCTAATCCTGCTAAAATGGCTCCAGCCACCCGTGAAAGCAGAGACTCCCACATTTTAGGATTCTGGGTGTTCCTCCTGGGGGGAAAAAAGGGGGATTTAGATGCTTATTGATGCTTCCCAAGGCTCCAGGTGCTCATCGAGTCTGTAATGGAAGCAGGGGATCAGCACAGCGGGTGCAGCTTCTGGGGGCTCCTGTTGGTTGGGAATGTGGTTCGGGAGAAGGGAGCGAGGTTATCCAGTCTGGGAGAAGGTCCGAGCTGGAGTTTGCCCGGGCTCTGAGCGCCCGCTGGCTTGTGAGGGGGATTTGGTGCAGCTTTTCCAAGATTCCTTGGGTTTTTAGTTAACAGCTCCAACGTGGCTCTTGGAGCCTGTGCAAAGAGTCTGGGATTTGCTCCCTGGGGTGCTCCGGGCTGGGTTTTGACCCCTCTCTTGTCACACCAGGGTGACTTCAGCTTTCCAGGGTGCCACTGGTGACGCCACCAGGGCTGCGTGGCCGTGATTTATGTCCCTGCTGGGAAGACCAAGGAGAGCACTGAGGAACATTCGGAATTAGGCCTGACCTTGGCAGAACTGTGCAAAGAGAGTTAATTTGTCGAAGGTGCCTTTGGAGCAGAGGAACTTGGAACGTTTCTGCTGGAGAGGGAGCATCTTTTAAACCCTTCCCTGGAGCTGCTGCTGGTAGAGGGATGGAGATAAACCCAGTCCCTGTCCTTATGTGAGATATTGAAGATGAAATAAGAGCTTGCTCATTTTTCTGTGTGGAAAACAGGTTTTAATTTCACATTCCGTGGCACTAATTACCAGGGAAGGTGTGAGAGCGAGGGATGGGAAGGATATCCAAGGCACTTCAGCTGTTTATTCATGGATGACTTTAGTGCATGGACTAAATATTGGGGTTTATTCTGATTTTATAATAGATCTCCGTGGATTTTGCCAATATTTAATGTTTGGCTCTGTTGCTGGGAGGAACAATCCCTTCACAAGGGATGCTCTCCCATCCCCACACCCTGTTCCCGGTGGGCATGGAAAAGCTCTGGACAAAGCTCGGCTTTAAACTCTTGGCTCTTCTGAGCCTCTCCCAGTGCCACATCTCCTGACATTTACAGGCACAGCCCAGCTGGGAGGGATTTGGGGCTTGTAAACCTTAATGCTCGGGAGCTGGGGATGTTTAACTTGATTTGAAGGATGGGAGGAAAGGGGAAGGGTGGAAACCACGGCACTTAAGATGGAACAGACTGGAGGGGTCTGGATTGTCCCTGTGGATGCTCCGTGGTGCCTGCAGCCAGCTCCCTGTTCCTTCCAGGGGATCCAAATCGTCCTTTGAGCTTTAATGAACCACAAATTGAAGGAACAACAAGGTCAGGTGGGACAGAGCCCTGAATATCCTGAGTGGCATCACTGCCCATGGCAAGGGTTGGAACGAGATGGTCTTGAAGGTCCCTTCCAAACCAAACCATTCCAGGATTCTATGAAATTGGATTTTTCTCCTCAATGGACTTAAAATGCATCCTCCCAGTGTTCCTTCCTGCGCTGGGAATTGAAGGAGAAGCTCTAAATCCTGCAAAGTGGGAGGGGAACTGAGGCACAGAGTTGCCACCTTGTTTTCCTCCATGCCAGGCTGGAGCCATGCACTGATGGGACACAGAGAATGGCTTCCCATGGACAGAGGGCAGGGTTACACGGGATTTTGGGATTGATTCTTCCCTGTAAGGCCTTGGTACAGGCTGCCCCATCCCTGGAAGTGTTCCAGGCCAGGCTGGACAGGGCTTGGAGCAACCTGGAATAGTGGAAGATGTCCCTGCCCAGGGCAGGGGGTGGGATGAGCTGAGCTTTGAGGTCCCATCCCATCCGAACCATTCCAAGTCTCTGATCCTGGAGCGTTTCCGAGGTGCCTTTCAGGTCCTACCCTTCCCTCCCCAACTCCCAGGTGTATTTTGGGAAGGGAAGCCACAGATTCCTGCCTCCCCCAACCCAAGCACCCACTTTGGGAGCCAGACCCTTCTCCTCCATCTCCGTTGTTTTCCCTTTTCCTACTTTTCCGCTCCATTCCCTTCCCTGGCAGTTAAATAATGGGGCTCGTAGATCATATAATAAATAGGGATCGACTTCATGCCAGGCGCAGGATCAGAATGGATTGACCCGTGGGAATACACTCCCCCCGGATCGATACGAGGCCATCAGGCTGGATAAATCTTGATAACGACCGACAACGGCAAAGTCAATACGTGGATTAATATAAACATTAAACCTGCATACATCTTCCACCGGCAGACAGCAGCTCGGGGAGGGGACCTGGAATGTCCCGAGCCAGGAGGATGGTTGGGAATGGGGAAAAGCGGCAGCTTGATCCTCTGTGTTTGATGCTGAAACCTCGGGGCTGGCTGAGCTTTTCCTACCCGCTGGAGCGTCAAATCCCAGCTGGCGGCTGCTCCTTAACGTGGAGGATGCTCCAGGGGGGAGGTTTTCCTTTGTGTTTTAAGAGTGTTTCCAAATGCCGTGGAAATATTGCTGGTTTGGCCCTGATTTCTCCGGGAAAGTGCTTAACACAGCGGGATTCGCTTTGCTGGAGAGGAAGGGATTTAAGGAAATGCCTTTGATTAAGTGGCCCGCTGAGAGATGGTCCCAAAAAGTCCTTCCGCTCGCGCCAGCTCTTCCCGTCCCTGTTGAGTGACATCCTAGCATCATTCCTGATTTTTTCCGAGCACCCTCAATGCCTGGGATCCTCTTTGGGACAGAGCAGGGCTGCCTGCGTGGGATCCATGTGCTGGCACCCTGCCTAGACAAGGCAACAGATCCTTCCCATGAAAGCAGCATTCATTTTTTATTAATAATAGTTATTACTACTATTCCAAAGTGGAGCCGGGTTCCAGGGAAGCAGCCGGCTCGATCCAAAGTTTCTTCCCTGTCTCCAAAAGTATATATTTTTTTTTTTAATTTCTTTTCCTTCCTGAAGTTCAAATCAGCAGGAGGAGCAGAGAATATATCAGAGACGAGGAGGTCGAGGCGCCTCCACTCATCCCTGTGCACCCAACCCTCCCTCTCGGAGCCGATTCCGAGCGCGTCCTTTCCAAAGGCAGCAAGTGGCACCTGGAGCATGGAGTTTTTTTGGATGACTTGTTTGCAAGCCTGGCTTTAGCTAAGCCCCGGGGGCTGCTTTGTATTCACCTGGCTCCGAGCTCTTCTCCCCGCAGCTGGAGAAGAGCTCGTCTCCTCTATTTCCTCCAAATAAAAATGCATGGAGTTGGCTTTTTCCAAAGAACTTGTTTTTTTCCGAGGCGACGATGGAGTTTGAGCTACTTTTCGGGGAGGCTGGTCCCCCTCCTCCTCCTTTTCCTCCTCCTCCTGCAGCCCTTGTGGTTTGGCTGTAGTTATCTCGCGTGCCAGCTGCCAGCAGGAAAATTTTGCTGCCTAAGTAATATCCATCAAAAGCCGGTGCTTCCATCGGCAGGAGATAGCAGGATGAGGGGAGCGTTGGCTCTCCAGGGCTCTTCTGTTTCCTCCTGCTGGTTTGGCTCCAGCAGAGGCTCCTCCACGAGGAGCAGGAGGGTCTCTCCCTTCTCCGGGCTGGGGACACGGGCGTGCTGCTGGAAATGGCAGGAATTGAATTCCCTGGCTTCCCACTGGGGTTGGTTTGGGTTCAGTTGGAACGGGGCTGGATGGGATGAGTATTTCCAGCCTGGAGGAGCTGCGATCTGCTGGGTGCTGGTGCTCAAGTCACAGCCCTGAGCTGCCACTAAGCTTTTGGCTGCTTCTTCCACAGAACCACGGAATTGTTTAGATTGGAAAAGATCCTTAAGATTGTCAATTCCAACCATTCCCCCAGCACTGCTAAGGCCACCACCGATCCGTGTCCCCAAGTGCCACATCCACTCAGCTGTTAAATCCTCTAGGGATGGGGACTCCAGGGATGTGCCAGGGCTTGACAACCCTTTCAAGTGAAGAAGTTTTCCCTAATATCCAATTTTAACTCCCTGGTCATGGTCACGGTGTTTGGATGTCGAGGGCTGAGGAATTTCAGGCTGGATGCTGCCACTGATCTGCTCCTCTTGCTCTGGCATTGGCAGGGAGTCAAGGGGGCGAGATTCCTTATCCATTTGGAGAAAAACAAAACCTCGGGATGAAAATGAACCCAAAGCTCTCCCTTTGCTGCTCTTCCAGCCTTGTTCAATTTTCCTTTTTGTGAAACCCCTCAGGAGCTGTCGAGTTCCAAAAGCGCTGTTGCCAGATGCTGGGAAAAGAGAAAAACAAGCCAATCTATGGGAACAGCTGGAAAACTTCCCAAATAAGTCAGGAACGTGCCAGAATGTGCAGAGCTCCTTCTTTCCCTCTCTGGTCCTGCTCAAATGAAATCAAATAAGTCCCGGCTCAGTGGTTCCTGTTGCTGTTTCTTTCTTAACATCCCCCAAAGGGTCCTTTTTCCATGAAAACCTCAAAGGGGGTAAACTGCTGGGGAATGTGGGAGCATCCAAGCATCCTCTGCCGTGTCTTTCCTCCAGCACAGATGTAACCTGGGAGCAGAGGTATTTTTATATTAAAGCATTTTTTATTAATTCCCCACCTCGCTCTCTTCTCCAGTGTCTCCCCTGGGTCTGTAGTGCTGACTGTCACCATGGCACCCGAGCTGCTTCCCTATAAATCCATATCCCGGCAAGGAATGAACTTCCTGGGGTCTGGCATTTATCACTTCAGTAACTGAATGGGCGTTTATGCAGATGGGAAGAAAGAAGGGAAGCACAAAGTTCCTAGAGTGATGGAATGTGCCCTACAACTGCCGGGCCGCTGGCTCGGGATGATCCCAGCTCCTGAGCAGGAGCCAAGATGGGGCTTCACCTGTGGAAATGTTGGCCACCAATGTCGAGGTGATGGCCATTGATGTAGAGGTGATGGCCATGAATGTAGAGTTATGGCCACCAGTATATGGGTGATGACCATCAATATAGAGGTGACGGTCATCAATGTAGGGTGATGGCCATCAGTGTAGAGACAGTGACTATCAATGTAGAGGTAATGTCCACCAATGTAGAGGTGTTGGCCACCAACGTAGAGGTGATGACCATCAGTGTAGAGGTGATGATCATGAATGTAGAGGTGTTGGCCACCAGTGTAGAGGTGGTGACCATCAGTGTACAGGTGGTGGCCATCAATGTAGAGGTGATGGTCATCAGTGTAGAGACAATGACCATGAGTGTAGAGGTGGTGGCAGCCAATGCAGAGGTGATGGCCAGCAGTGTAGACTTGATGACCACAAGTGTAGTGGTGATGGCTACCAGTATAGAGGTGGTGGCTGTCAATGTAGAGGTGTTGGCCACCAGTATAGGGGCAATGGCCATCAATGTAGAGGTGTTGGCCATCAGTGTAGAGACAGTGACCATCAATGTAGAGGTGCTGGCCAACAGTGTAGAGATGATGACCACCAGCCTTGCAGAGAGGGGGTAAAAAACTCGAGTGGATGAAAGAGGAGATGAGTCTGTTCTCCCATGGAACAGCAAAAACACCCAGAGGCAGCGCTCCAGCTCTTCCTCCCTCATCCCAAATTGTTCCTCCGCGAGCTGCCTTGGCTTTGCTCCCGCTGCCGATGTCTCCCAGCCCACGCTGGGAATGCAGAGTGTTTATAAAGCAATTTGGGATTTGGCTTGCTTGGCTGAACACTTCGAAAACTCATTTTGAATTGAGAGTGGCATCTGCAGAGGGATGGGGCCGGGCCTGTCCTAACGCCAGGAAAGGCACTGGGATGTGGATGTGCCATGGGATGAGGTGAACTCCTGAGGACCCCTGGAAGGATCTTTGCATCTCTGTCCCAGCCACCCCTCAGCTCTGGATGGTGTTTGGTCACCTCGTGGCACCAGGGCACGTGTCATCAACCCGCTCTGCCGCCAGGTGGGATGGAGAAGTTCGGGAGGCAAAGACAAGAATTCCTTATGAATTTTCACTTCAGTGCTGAATAATCCGCGATCCATCTGAAGATGCAAATCATCTGCCTTGTTTCTGGTGTCGAGCGTAGGCGTTTTGTGGCCTTGTCATCCACAGCCGTGTCCCTCGAAGCCACGCTCAGCGGGGACCTCTCCGAGTGGAAAGGCAGAAGGCTCCGAGCGTGCCCGGGGCGCCGCTCTTTGTCCTGCCCGAATGGGGAGCGATTGAGGAATGAGGAGGAGCGGAATTGTTGAGCTGTGCCATGAAAAGGTTCTGCAGGTGGTGGCTGAATGGGCTCAGGTGCTGCATAAAAGGTATCAGCCGGGCTTTATCTCCACGCTGGCAGCTCCTTATCCAGCAAGAAAAGTCGGATGTGCCGGTGCGGCAGGCGCTCGGTGAATTCATTCGGGGCCATTATTCATCGACGGGAGGGGAGAAGCACCTGGGCTGCTTTGATGGCTCTGCCAGGGCCTGAGGAGCAGAGGTGACCGTGACATGCCCTGGTGCCACCACCCCGGGTCTGGCTGCTCCCCTGCGGCGGCTCCATCCGCTGGGAAGGATTTGGAAATCCTGTAAATGAAGTGGAAAGATGGGAATCTCATCAGCTAAGGGCTGCAAGCTCCGCTCTTGGGGTTATCTCAGCAGTTCAGATAGGCAGAAATGTGAGGATTTTCCTCTAAACAACCTTTTCCCAGGAAAACAGCTGACTTTAACTCGCTTTAGGGCTGGAATCCAGCCCCATTCCAACGCTAATCCACTCATTGCATTTCCAATGTCAATTTGTGACCAATTCAGATCACAAGCAACTGGCTGTAAAATGGTTTTCTCTGGGAGAAAACGTGTTTTCTGGGGATTGGGAAGGGCTGGGGAACTCCTGTGTGTGCAGGCAGGTCATGGAGGTGGCATAAGGCTGTTGAGTGGCAGAGCTTAAAGCTCGGTGGGTTTATGCAGGAAATTAGTGCAGAAAAATGAAGGTGGTGGAAGGAGAATTTGTGTCCGTCGTTATTCTGCACACCTTGATTCGTTTGGGTTACGGAAACCCAAGGATTTTATCACTGATTTCCAAGTGCTTGGATCCTGATCTCCAGCAAATTCCTATTTGACTGCAGCCGAAGTGTTGCAGGGGATGGGCAGATGGTTTAGAGGGAATGTGTTCGTATCACAGCTGCCTCGGGGCTAAATCCAGCTGGGGTGCTCAGGGATGTGCTGGGACACCGGCACAAGGAAAACCCATCCCGGAGGAGGCACTTGCTGCCCTAAATCCCTGCTGCAGCTCGCTTGTGTCCAGCAGGACAATTTCCAACACTCCCACTGAGGAAATATTTTGAAGGGTGCTGTTGTCTTTCCAAAAGCCATGGGATATGGGATTGATCCCATTCCTGTTTCGCTGCTTGTCCTGAAAATTCTGCTCTCTGCCCGCGGGGCCACGTGGAGCTTCTGGCTCCTTTGTATTCATGAGCTTCTGGAGTTTGGGGTTCTTCTGGTCTTCATGGACCCATGGAATGGTTTGGGTGGGAAGGGACCTTAAAGCTCATCCCATTCCACCCCCTGCCATGGGCAGGGATACTTCCACTATCCCAGGGTGCTCCAAGCCCCATCCAAGGTGTCCCTGCCCATGGCAGAGGGCTGGAATTACATGGTCCTTAAAGTCCCTTCCAACCCAAACCACTCTATGATTCTCTTTTGTGATTCTGAGACAATTTTCACCCAGAAAGGACAAAACCTCTCCCAGGGGATGAATCCAAACCAGTGCGTGCTGGAATTCCCAGCGCAGGAGGAACTGGGCAAGGGGAAAGCGGTGGAGCCAAGCTGGGGGAGAGCAGCGGAACGAAACCCCGGGACTTTTAATTTGTTACCCAGAACAGGATCAAATCAACATCTGCAGTCACCAAACCTCTTTAACGAGCTGGTGTGTTGGGTGTTTTATTTCCCAGGCACAGGTATCCAGTCTCATCTTTCCAAAGTTGCCTGAAATGAGCGTGGGCGGATAGAGAAAAGCAAAA
>VZRQ01009260.1:371725-386974 GCA_013397975.1 Machaerirhynchus nigripectus | reverse complement strand
AATATATAAAAATATATAAATATATAAATATAAAAATATAAAAATATAAAAGCAGAATATGTTTGGCAATATTTCCTGGATGGTGCCTTTTCTCCGGATGGTGCTTAGGCTGTCTCTTATTAAATTGCCTGTTCTGTGTTTATTTAGACCCAGTTTTAACTTTTAAATTAAAATTCCTTCAGTTCTCCTGGAGTCTCCAGGCAGGAGCTGACAGGTGAGCACAGCCTGAACCCTTTGCTACCTTGGAGCTACAGCCTGAGCTGGGGGTGCCTGAGCCAGCCCAGAACCTCTCCCTTCTTC
Source organism: Machaerirhynchus nigripectus (assembly GCA_013397975.1). Taxonomy (NCBI): domain Eukaryota; kingdom Metazoa; phylum Chordata; class Aves; order Passeriformes; family Dicruridae; genus Machaerirhynchus; species Machaerirhynchus nigripectus. The sequence goes on along the minus strand of VZRQ01009260.1, from coordinate 386,674 downwards.
ATTCCTACTTCTGATCTGTGTTTTCCCCTTTTTAGACACGGATTTTTCCCTCTGAGCAAGCACTTGAACCATCACAGTTTAGCCTTGTGTTTTCCCCTGCTTTTCATGCTCAGGGCTTTTGCCTTCCAGATGTTCCCAGCAGGAAGAACGGCTCGGTTCAGCCCCTTTCCCTGCGTGGGTTCATTGCTCCGCGTGGGTTTCGAGGATGAGGCTAAGAGATCCTTGTTTTCTGCAGCTGGTGCCTGTTAAGAACAGGTTGGAAAGCTCCAGCTCTGTGGCGTTGAGAGGCAGAGGGACTTTGTATCCCACCCCAGATCCCTGGAGGAATTAGCTGAGCTCCAAAGGCTCTCTCTGGGCACCGAGGGGAATTCCTGGAGACGTCCAACCCTGCCACAATGCCAAGCCCCAACCACGTGGCCCATTTCTGCTGAGGAGCAGCTTCCCAGCCTTCCCTTCTTTCCCCACTGACCTCCAGCAGACGTTTTGGTGGACTTGGGAGTGGCGGGTGTTGGGAAGCAAAGGAAAATCCCAACGCCTTGGTTTGGGTGGGCTTGGGGCTGCCTTTTCCAGAGGCTTTTGGATTTGCTGCCAGGTCACAGCAGTTGTTTGGTTTTATCCTTTGAGACCTGGAATGTGATGGGAGAGCTGCTCAGATGAGTGGATTAGGGGGTGCAAGGTTGTCCCGAGCTCCTCAGGAGGGGAAGGATGATTTATCCCAGGAGCGGTGCCGGCAGAGGGAGCTGGCTTTTCACACAGCCGAGCAAATTAAGGCATTACTGGGCCCCGAGTGTTTCCTCACGGATCATCCCGGGGGCCGGGGTGGCAGGGCTGGAATTTGCAGTGGGATCTGCGCGGAGCGAGGTGAGGGATTTGGGTTTGCCCGGAGAAATTCCTTCAGCAAAGGCCAGGCTGTGTTTGATGATTCCATGGAGACGAGCTCCCAGCTGGATGTGGGAGCAAGTGGGAGCAAGGTCCTGCTGCTGCTCCGGGATCCCGTCAGCCCTGGAGTATTCCCATGGCCCTGCACTGGGCCTGGCCAGGGAAACATTGGAATGTTGTTCCTTGCTCCACCCCGGCACATTGTGGAGGTGACAGTGACATCTGAAAGCTGATTTTTAAAACTCATCATTATTTCATGTGCTGGGAACTGGAGACCTCTAATTAATCCCAGTGCCTGGAATGGTCCTGGCATCCAGCCCCAAATCCTTTCCTTCCTCCAGCATCCCTTGGCAGGAGCTCTTTAGGAGTTGCTCCCCACGGGGTGCACAGAAACCCCCATACCTCGCTGGGTCGGGGTGTTTTTCCGTTTGTTTTCCCACTTTTTCCAGATGGTGGAATTTGGATTGGGTCTTCTGGCTCCACATCAGCCGCCAGCTTAAAAATGAATTCTCGCACAGCCTGCATGGTTAATGATGATAGATGAAAAGATGAGACTCGGGATGGATGGATCCCCACGGAATTCCAGTTAATAAATCCCCCTTTTCCAGTGACAGACAACCAATATTCCCTCTTAAGCAACAGTTTGCCGGCCTGTTGGGCATTGATCCTTTAGCAGCATCCTGCAGATCGAGTTTTCCCTGAGTCTGCTTAGGAGGGTGAAAAGTGGGACAGCATCAAAATCCCTGCTGAAGTTGGGATAAATGTGCTTTATCCCCCTCCCCACTCCCAGAATTATCCCGCGGAGCTGAACATCCGCCACGCGGAGCTGCCGGCAGTCTGCTTGATTTGCCGGCGCTAAACAGGAGAGTTTGGATTTCCCACCCATGGCCTTTTTGTGCCTCATTAGCACTAATTTTAATTAACCGCCGAGCAGTTTTTCCTGGGGGAAAGGAATTAAGGCAGGACTCCCGCGAGGCGCCCGTTTCCAGGCGGATGGGGCTGTCGGAAGCACCGACGGCTTCGCCAGGGCGATGGGGAGCGGTGACTTATTACCCTCCTCTCCCAGCCCCCCAAAAAAACGGAGGCGAAAACATCATCACCATCCATTTCCCAGCAGAGGATTCCAGGGAAGCGGCTGCCGGGTGGGCTTGCCGCTAATTTTTCCCGCGGAATCAATTAATCAGGAAGACGAGTGGGCGCCGTGGCAGCTGGGACACCCACGCCACAATCCCATCTCCCTCCAGGAGCCCATCCCAAACCAGGGACCCCTCCAGACACTTTCCCTTCCTGCAGGGCCCTTGGGGACGTGGTCCAGCTTGGCTGTGCCGTGGGGCTCATGGATGCTCCCAGCATCCCACGGGAACGCCCCCGCTCTGGCGTCATCCCGCCCGTTTGTGCCGCTTTTGTAACTTCGGGGTGTTTTCCTCTCTCTGCCCCACCCTAGGGAATGGGATACCTGCACGCCAAGGGCATCCTCCACAAGGACCTCAAGTCCAAGAATGTCTTCTATGACAACGGGAAGGTGGTGATCACTGACTTTGGGCTCTTCAGCATCTCCGGAGTTCTCCAAGCGGGCAGGTAGGAGGATACAGACACGATGGAGTTCCTCCCCATGCCCTAAAGCTGGGAACATGGGGAAAGATCCCAGGAAACCCCTCTCCAAGTGCCTTTCTGTGTCCCCAGCCTCGGAAGACAGGAGTTCAAGGGGCCTTGGGGTGTCCTCGGGCTGCTCTGTTGGAAGGGAGTTGGTTTTGATCCGTAGGAAGGAACACGATGCCATGTGCGAGTCTCTGGAATTTTGTTCAGAGAGGCAGACTGTGCCTCTTGGACTGACCTCTTCCCATGGGATGCATCATATCCACGGCCAAACCACCCTGCAGCCACCCAGATGTTCCTGCAGCAGCAGGGCTGGTTCATTCCTTGGCTTTTCCCTTTCCGTTGTGGTAACTCCCTGGCATCTGCTTCATCTCCTGCCTGGACTGAGCGATGCCATCCCTGTGCTGTCCCCGCTCCGGTGACATTTTGGGAATTACAGACATCTGGCCACGGTGTCTGTGCTGGGCATGGAGCAAGACATGGAAAATGAGAGCCATGCTTGGGAGTTTCACAGCATTGTGACATTTCGGGGTTGCGGAGGGTTTAAATCTGAGGGTTTTGGTAAATGTTCCTTATTAAATTTTGTTTGAGGGAGGTTTTCCAGCTGTAGGAATGGCTGGGCAAAGAGTTCCAGCAGCTGTGGAAAGGTGGAAGAGCAAAGCTGGGGGAGAACAAGGAAACAGAAGTGGGGAAGGAAGAACAGAGATGATATTTTCCTTTTTTTTTTTTTAAGTGGGGAATAAGAACGTTGGTGACTTTTCCCACCTTTCCCACTAAATCCTTTGTGTTGGATTTCCCACTAAATCCTTTGTGCTGGGAGCAGCACAGGCCAAGCTTGGGCAGTTTTCTCCTGGTCCTTCCATCTCCATGGCAAAGATGCTCATGAGATAAGAAGCCCCTTGGAAATGATGGATTCTCTCCCAGTTTCCCAGTGGTGAGGCCAAAGGATTAGAGGAAAAGGTAGCGGCCGCCTCTCTCCATCCCACACTGTGCACTCCCAGGTTTTCCACTCTGCCTGGATAAATATCAACGGATTTCAGCACAAACTTGGCCAAAAGCTTTGGACGGCCAGGAAATCCAGGATCCCCCGCTGTGGCAAAGTGGGGTTTGCCTCTGGTTCGGCAGCTGGGCAGGGGATTTGGGATTCAGGGCCTGCCAGGAGGAAGAGCTCATTCCAGCTCATTCCAGCAGGGAATGAGGATTTGGGCAAAAGCGGCCAAGTTTTGCCAGGGATCTTCGCTGTGAAGGTCAGGGATTCTCTGGAGACGGAATCAGAGGTGTGATACTGGGGGAATGGGGTTTTGGATGAGGTGGCCGATGTGTGACCAATCTGGCCAAGACTGGGATGTCCCTTGGGGGGTTCCATCCATCAAGTAAGTTATCTAACCGGGGGTAAAACTCCAAGGAGATGACTCGGGAGAGGAAGGATGGCCAGGAAAGCAAGGCTGGACAGAAATGAGCGGCGTTTTGCTGGAAAAATGGAAAAAATGAGAAAATTTGTGCCCTGGGCTGCTGGTAGCACAGGTTTTCTGCTGGACGAGAGCTGAGAGAAGAGCAGGGATCCACAGCCACCATGGATTTTGGAACAGGAAGTGCCTGCAGGTCTGATCTCCCCTTTTCAGGGTGGGTTTTCGCTGGTTTTGGTATCTCTCAGATGAAAAAGGGAGATAAATGCAGTTTTGTGTCCTTGGAGGTTCGGTAAAACATTTCTGGAGAAGGAAGCAAGTTTTTGGAGGTCGGGTTAAGGATGGTGACATTTCTTCAGCTGGTTTCGCTGGGGTTAAAACACTTCCTGCAGAGATTTGGTGGCTTGGGGTCTCATCCTGGTGAAATCAAATCTATTCCTCCTTTATTGGAATGTTCTTGGGCTCTGCGGAGCCGCTCTGGAGTTAGGAGGAGCACGAGGTGCATCTTGAGGAGCCTGAGGAGCTCTCCTGCTCCTGCTGCTGCCCTGGGGGTGGCTTGGAAGATGCTCAGCTGGTTGTGGCTGTGAAGTCAGGTAAACTTTGGCCATAAATCCTCACATTGCTGTAATGGAGCCACTTTTGGGATCCCATTAAAGCCCAGCCCTCACTGCTAGGAGCTCATAACCCATAGGAGCCTTGCCTAGGGATGAGCTGTGCATCCCAATCCAGCCCCTGGAGTATCCCGAGGCTGCCTGTGGGATATCACAGCCCTGAGTGAGCCGAAATAAAAGCTCCAGGAGCAAATTCAGCCTTGCTGAGGGTGCTGGAGCAGATCCGAGCGCTGCCCACCGCATCCCGCTGCTTCCCGGGAGGGAGAGGCGGGCACAGGGAAGGACGAGCGAGCCGAAGCCTTTTTAATTGCCCAGGTGCTTAATGCAGGTCTGTAATTAAGAGCTGGAGGGTGGAGGGAGGAGGCTGAAAGCCTCCCCTCTGTGCCAAAGTGCTCCTCCCGTGGCTCTGGAGCGTCCGAGCCGCGCCGGAGCCGCTGATTGCGGTGGGGATTCCAACACACGGAATGGAGAGGAGCCATCGACACCCCAGAGAGGACAAGGAGGCTTCATCAGTGATTCCCGGGAGTGGCAGTGTCCTTCCCTAGGGAGGGGGTCCCTCTGGTCACTGCCAGGGAACGGGGATGGCTTTGCAGCAGCAGGATCCCGACTGTGCTGTTTTGGGATTATGAGTCAGCTTTGAGGTGGGACCCCATCCCTGGATGGCGTCCCGTGGGATTCTGGCTCCAGATGGACATTCAGGAGGACAGATGACCCCACAGCCATCCCTTGGCCCTGTTCATCCCCATCTTTGGGAGTGTTCCAAGCACAAACAGGGAGAAATTCCCGGCAAAAGCCAGAGGGCTCCTCCTTCTCCAGCCCAACTGCTCCCTCCTGCTGCTGAATTTGGGCTCAGACCCACAATGAAGCTGCTTCAGGTGTCACCACCACTGACGATCCAGGGATTTTGGAGCTGGCAGTGTATCCCTGGTGCCTGCTGGAGGTTGTAAAGGATGGAGAAGTCACTGATGTCATCCTCAGCCATTGGCCAAAGGATTCCAATGTGTTTATCCCAAGCAGGGGGAGCTTGGGGGGGTGGAGGAAGGACAGATGAGGTGAATTGAGGAGTTTTTTAAAGCCAGGCTGCTCCCATGCGAAATGGCATTGGAGGCTTGGACTTGGAGGGGCTGTTTTGGGGCCAAACACCTGAAAACACCAATTCCCAGGCTGTTATTTTAGGATGGGTTTGCTCGGAAGAGGCACTTTGTGGTCCCCAGTCCCACCTCCTGCTCCAACCACAGTGGGGGAATTTATCACCACTTTACTCCTGGATCCTTGAAGAGGTTTTGGTGCAATGGGCACAGCAGGAGCCCCAGCAGACCCCAAGTCCCCATCACCAGCCTGGAAGAGCCGAAGTTCCCCTTGAGCACCATCCTGTGCCCCAATTCGGTCCTGCTGCCTGGCATGGACAATGTTTCAGGAGCAGGGTTAAAACCTGGTTTTGCAAGGATGACATGGGGAAAACCAGGCTTAAAAACCTTGGGAAGAGGGTAGGAATCTGGGAGCGGCTCGCCAGGGATGTGGTGGTGCTGCTGCTGTCCCCCCACATTACCCATGGCTCTGGCCCTGTGTCCCGGCAGGAACCACCATCCTGTGCCTCAATTTTGTCCTGCTGCCTGGCAGGGACAACATTTCTAGAGCAGGGTTAAAATCTGGCTTTGCAAGGATGATGGGGGGAAAACCAGGCTTAAATCCCTGGGAAGAGGGTGGGAAGCTGGGGTGGCTCGCCAGGGATGTGGTGGTGCTGCTGTCCCCCTGCAGTACACACGGCTCCAGCTCTGTGTCCCGGCAGGAGGGAGAACAAGCTGCGGATCCAGAACGGTTGGCTGTGCCACCTGGCTCCCGAGATCATCCGGCAGCTCTCTCCAGACACTGAGGAGGACAAGCTGCCCTTCTCCAAGCACTCGGATGTCTTTGCACTGGGGTGAGTCCCGGGGCGCCGTGAGGGGATGGCCAGCGGGGCACTGGAGTGGTTGGCTCAGGTGGGAACTACTCCAAGCAGGCAGGAAGGGACAAGGACAACGTTGGCTTGCCCCAAATCCAAGGGGATGCTGCCGGGTGGAATTCCCATCGCTGGGTTGGGAGAACCTTCCTGCCTCAAGAAATTTTGGGTGAAACCTCCCCTAAATCACTAAATCCTCCTGCTTTGGACCAGGCTTGCTCTGGGCAATGGGATCCAGAGTATCCTGAGGGTGCCAGCCTGGGATGCAGAGGGCTGGGGTGGGAACACAGCTCTGGGAGCCCCTGGACAGCCCGATTCTCCCCAGATTACCGAATCCTCCTGTTTTGGACCAGAGTGGCTCTAGGCAATGGGATCCAGAGTATCCTGGGAATGCCAGCCTGGCACCATCTCCCCTGCACCCTCCTGGGGTGGGAACTGATGAGAAGGTGCTTGGATGATGGATGGAGATGCCAAAGGTTGGGAACAGAGCTCCAGGAGCCCCTGGGCACCTTGACTCTCCCAAATCCTCCTATTTTGGCATGGATCAGGTGGCTCACATCAGGGTGGACCTGGAGTATCCTGGGAATGGCAGCCTGGCACCATCTCTCCCCTGCACCCTCCTGGGGTGGGAACTGATGAGAAGGTGCTTGGATGATGCATGGGGATGCCAAAGGTTGGGAACACAGGTCTGGGAGCCCCTGGGCACCCCAATTCCCCCCTCCAGCCGCTGCGGGGGGCTGGTGGTGGTGCCAGCTCTACAAGGACTTGCCAAAAGCCAAGAAAATGAGAATTCCTAAGTTTTCCTCTGCAAACCCGTTCATTCCTCCTGCCCTTTATCTGCCCACAAACCTCCCCGAAGGCAGGAGCCCAATTCCACCTCGATAAACCCTTCCCGAGGCGGACGCAGATTTTACACAGAGGATTAATTTTCTCATGGATACCTCGAAGGCTGTGGGATTAGGGAGCGTGGGCCCGTTATCCGAGGCAATATTCCTATCAAACCCGCAGTAATTACAGCTGGAAGGGTCTGGCTCTTTTTCTCTTTGCCCTCCCTGAGGTACAAATCCAGCACAGAAATAAAGAGGTAATTAAAGGATCGTATCCAACTAAGTGAGAGTGGGTGGGGAGACGCAATTTTCCCTTTTTTCCCTCAAGTGCGAGCTCTGTCCGTACGGAAAGCACGAGTTTCCCAAAAAGATGAAAAGGTTTCCCCACGTTTTCCCTCTTTCTTGTATCTGCTGCCCTCCATCAAATGGGGAGACTCAGGGATGATCCGGAGGGGCCACTTCCCTCCACGGATTTGAGGGTCAGGGACAGCAAGAGGAAAAGGTCTTTTAAAGATGACAAAAAACTCCCAGTGAGAAACTGGAATTAATGCCTTGGATGTGTTAAATCCAATCTGAGGGTGCTCGGATGCTCCCCCTGTGGATTTTGTCCTGTGCCCACGGGATCTGCCCCTCTCCAAGACCCCCATTCCTCTGCACCCACACAATTCTCCCATTATCCAGGGGGTTTTTTTGAGATTTCCAGCCAAACTGTGCAGATTTTTCCAAAATCAGAAGAATTCCAATTCCCGAAATGAGGGAGCTTCCCTAACCAAGAGGAATCTTCCATTTATCAGACAGATTTTTCCACCCTGATGTCATTTTAACCCTGTTTTTTGATACTTTATGTGGTCACGAGGGCATCCCTGTAAGGGAAAAGCAGGTCCAGGGAATTTGCCTTGGACAATGGGGCTGGCATTGCGGGAGTCCAAGCTTGTCCAGGCTTCGGGTGCCAGAAAATGATGATGCAAAACTTCCAGGCAGTAGCGGGGGCGGAAAACCACAGGGGTGCCCACCAGCTCCATTGGTGATGCCCTTGTTTTGGGATATTCCCTTGGATTTGGGATTCCTCACGGGAAACAGGGCTTGGCTTAGCAATAGGAGCAGGAGCAGATGGCCGGGGCTTCACGTGGCCATCACCTGGTGAGGACACCTGGGATGGTTCATGGCATGGCTTGGACGGATTTTTGGAACTTGGAGAGCTTTTTGGAGGAGAAAAAGGGAAAAGCTGGAGTGAAGGTGAATGCTTGAGCTCATCCTTTCCCGGAATTCCGCCGGAGTGGTGGCAGTTGCCTTCCCAAGATCCTCTCTCGAGCTGCTCCATGGGCAGTGCTGTTGCATCCAGGTGGGACATTCCCACTCAGTTCAGAGGATGGCTCTGCCCGGGCCTCCATCAGCCTCTGTCCTCCTTCCCACAAGCCAGGATCTCCCCTGGTGGGAATCAGGTCAAGTCCCTCCCTCTGGAAAACACGAGAGGTGACACCTCTGTAACGAGGGCTGAGCACCTCTGGTGCCACCTGGGATGAAGCACCTCCAGGGTGAGGTGGTTCTGGAGCAGGGATAGAGGTTGGATGTGGGTGCAGTGGCCGGACACCTCCCCATCCCGAATCCCTGCCGGCTGCTCCGTCTCTAATTCCCAGTGTCTCCCCACAGCACCATCTGGTACGAGCTGCACGCCCGGGAATGGCCCTTCAAGACGCAGCCGGCGGAGGCAATAATCTGGCAGGTGGGACGAGGGATGAAGCCCAACCTCAGCCAGATCGGGATGGGCAAGGAGATCTCGGTAGGTGCTGTGGGGCCCTGTGTGGGTGGGCGTGGACTGGGACATGGCTGGTGGGACCCCTGGAAAAACCCTCTGGATCTGCCAGTGTCATCCAGCCAGGCTTGGTCCTGCTGCTGTGCTCAGCTTGAACATTCCCTCTGCTCCAGCCCTTCCCAAGGATGTGGGGATGGAGATGGGTGCTCATGGGATGGACAAACCCCCTTCATCCCAGCCTTTCGTAAGGAGGTGGGGATGGAAATGGGTCCTCATGGATTGGGCACATCCCAGCCTTTCCCAGCCTTTCCCAGGAATCCAGTGATGGAGATGGGTCCTCATGGGCTGGACACATGCCCTTCCATCCCAACCCTTCCCAAAGATGTGGTAATGGAGTTGGGTCCTCATGGGATGGACACATGCCCTCCATCCCAGCCTTTCCCAAGAATCCAGTGATGGAAATGATGTCCTCATGAGATGGACACATCCCTTCCATCCCAACCCTTCCCAAGGATGTGGGGATGGAGACGGGGTCCTTGTGGCGCGGCCGTTGGGGGCGAGGGTTGTGGTGGGAGAGGGACAGGCTGAATTCCTGCTGGGAGAGGGCCTGGCCGGGTTTCCTGATGTTCTCTCCCTGTGACTCCAGGACATCCTCCTGTTCTGCTGGGCCTATGAGCAGGAGGAGAGACCCACCTTCACCAAGCTCATGGACATGCTGGAGAAACTGCCAAAGCGCAACCGCCGCCTTTCCCACCCGGGGCACTTCTGGAAGTCGGCAGAGTAAGTCCCCATCCCTGCCCATCCTTCCCTGTTCCCGGATTTAATGGATATGGGATGCCCTGCCCGGGGTCCGCCCCCAGACCTGCAGCCACCACAGCTCCCAGCCTGGTCCCTTCTTCTCCCGTGCCCAAATCCTGCTCCATTCCCTTGCTTTGGCTTAGTCACATCCCTCTGCTCCAGGAGACGGCGTCAGTGGGTCCCCAGTCGGGATTTCGGGATCTGCCCTGGTGGGAACAGCAGGCAAAATGCAGAGCAGTCACTCAGAAACTCATTTTCCTCCCTGGAATTGGTCATATTGTGACAAATAGAACCAAAATCTCACCCGCGCGGGGGTGGCATCCATGGGGGGGATTTTTCCTGCTCCCAGCGTGCATCCCTGGAGGCTGGAAATGGGAATGGAGGGAGGGACGTGAGCTCAGGGAGAGAAGCGAAGACATTTTGGAATCTCGCTTGGTCCTTACAGAGGGTTGGAGATGCCGGTATCTCTTGCTGCTGATAACGATCTGCCTCTCTTCCTTATCTGGGGGGTCCCAGGAGTGTCTGGAATGTCCCCTGTGCCACTCCCTGTCCCTGGGGGGCTGCCGGGAGCAGCGCAAAGCCCGCGGCCAGGTGGCCCCCAACCCACCCGGAACGGGAGCCGTTAATCGGGAGGGGAAGGTCATTCCCAAGCCACTCTCCAAGCCGGCACCAGGGGATGCTGGAGGATGCTGGGCCCCAAGGCAGCCGTGGAGTCGCTCCGCTGGCTTTGGGAATGTTTTTCCAATCACTGAGGCACGCTCTGCCTGCCCTGGGCTGGGGCTGCCCCGCAGCTCCCTGTTAATTACCGCCCCGATCTTTTGCTAATCCGGATGTGCCAGCTCAGCTTTCCACGGGAGCTGATTCCTTCCGCAGGGATTCAGCTGAGGCTGTTCCGTCAGGTCCTGGCTTCCCTGCGGAGTCCGGGAGTCCTGGCTGCGCACAGGGATGCGCTGTCTGTTGTACCCTCAGGCTCCGCCACCCCTGGATCCAAGGGATCGGGGCACAAAAGCCCTGCGGGGTCCTGGATGCACAGGGATGGCTGTGGTACCCTCTGGATGCTGCTCCAGGAGCCAGGCAGGGCTGGCGGGGAGATGCGGGAGCTCTCGGCTTCCCGCGGTGCCGCTGCTTTTGGGAGCAGCTCCGTAGCAAAGCTGTTCCAGGAGGTTTTTTTCCCCCCAAAGATCTTCCCCGCAAACCCCCACGCTGACTCTGCTCCTTGTGTCCCTTCCAGGCTGTGACGGGAGGAGTAAAGGGACGGTGCCTTCCCCCCCAGCGGGTCTCCTCTTCCTCTCCGCTTCCCACCCTGCGCTACGGAGGAGCAGCGGGGCCGACAGCGGGCCGGGAATGAGATTCTTCCCCCGCAGCGTTCCATCATCCCGGGAATCCTGTCGGCGCGGGCGGGAGGAGCCGGAGCAGCCCCGGGAACGCCCGGCTGCGGTGGGATGGGGACAGCGGGCGGCTCTCCGTGCACAGGCGGTGGCTCTGGGGACAGTCCCCCCTCCCCGAGCAGGGGTGACCCACAGGACAATGACTTCAGTTCAGCCCCAGGGCTCCTCTGATCCCAATCCAGCGCTCACGATGATGCTCGGCTGGGGAGGGCTCGTTCTCGGTTCTCCGTGGGTTTATTTAATTCCCTTTATTTATTTCTTTACGGTTTTGTCATGGAAAAAAGGGGGAATGTCGCTGATTCACGAGTTTATCCCCGGATCCCGCGGGGCCAGGGAGTGCCACTGCCATTAGCTGCCCCCCGCGGGGAAATGCATCTGCCGCGCTCCCCCCGCGCCCCCGCAGCCCCTTCGTGGGCAGCGCTGACCTTTCTCAAGTGGCTCCTCTCCCTCCCAGCCGCGGCCACTTACGTGTCCCCCCGCGGGTCTCCCTCCCAGCGGGGCACATCTCCGCATTCCCGGTGATTTATCCGCTTTTCCCGGCGTGTGTCTCATCAGCCAGCCCTGCCCTCCCGCCCTCCCCGTCACTGCCCTGCTCCTGGCTCTGCTCCTCGCTCCCAAAACCCCGGCTTTGGGGTGCTCCGGGGCTGGGCAGGGCAGGGCAGTTGGGATCAGGGTCCTCCCCCTCTCCCATGGCCTTCCCGGGCTCATTCCCGGAGCTGGGAATGCAGACAGGCTCTGGTTGTACAGAGCACCTCTCGGCCCCACACTGGGACATCTCAGCCATGGCCGGGACCGTTTCACCCCACACATTCATCTCCCACCAGCCAAACCCCAGAGTTTCCCAAAGAATTCTCTTTGGGAGCTGCTGTTGCCGCCTGAATTCCATGCGCTGGCATTTCCCTCTCCCCGCAGCTCGGATGGGCACTTCAGCCCCTCAGACGAGCTGTCAGACGAGAGCAAATTGCCTTCCCAGGCTCTTGTGGAGCATAATTGCTTGACAGGAATCATCCCGGGTAATTCAATTGTAGTCTCGGTTTTCGCTTTAATTCGGAGCCGTGACGAGGCTTTGCAAACTTAACCAGCCCTGGTTTGCCTGGCTGCTCCTCCAGCTCATCCTTGCTGGTGTTGGAATTGTTTCAGCGTAACTAAATGAAGATTAGAAACCTAATTGCAGCTGGGACGAGACGGTGTTTTAATTGTGGGGGAATTAAAACCCCCACACGCGCACATGTGGAAATTCCAAGGTGGGCAGGAGCAGGGAGGGGTGGATCCAGCCCCCAAAAGGATCTGGAGGAGTCTCCTGCTGATTTTTTTTGGGATGTGCAGTCCCATCCCTCTCTGGGATGCAGTGCATGGAGCTGGGATGAGGCAGGATGGCTTTCGGGGTTGAGGCGGAGTGGGATGAGCAGGCTGAGCCCTCGTTTGGGTTAATTGCCCCCCGCTCCAGCAGCACAATTTGGGGTCCCTGAGTTAGGGCTCATCCCCTCATCCCACCTTCACAACCCACCTCTTCCCCTGCCTTCTATCCCACCCCAGCCCACAGCACCGAGGCCTCTGCTGTCCCTGCTCCCCATCCCGGCTCTTCCCGCTGCGCACACGTGCCATAAACGTTGCACTAAAACCTCGGAGTCTCTCTGAGTTTTCACCAATGCCTTCACCGGTGCCGGCCCCGGGCTCTGGGGCAGGCAGAACACCCCCCTTGCCGCGGGTTTTGGGTGCTGGGGGGGCACGGGGAGGTGTCACCAGTCCCCAAGCCCCGCTCAGAGGGAGCGATCGCCGCTGTCCCTCTGGCTGCGTGGGTTTGGTTTCCGAGCAGGTGTGAACTCCTCAGGCGAGCAGTGGAGAGGGGAAGGTGTCGGAAGGAGGAAGGAGGTGACACTGGGGGTGACGCTCGTCACCGGGGTGGCAAAGGGCTGGAGCCTGGCAGGTGTTGTGTGGATTTATGGTGGAAGGGGCAATGTCCGTCTTGGGGACATCGTGGGTTTGCTCCAGCCTGGCCTTGGACACTGCCAAGGATCCAGGGGCAGCCACAGCTTCTCTGGGAATTCCATCCCAGCCCCTCTCCACCCTCACAGGGAACAATTCCTTCCCAATATCCCATCCAGCCCTGCCCTCTTTCAGTTTAAAGCCATTCCCCTCATCCTATCTCATTCCCCCTCGGCCACGCCTTTCTCCACTGGATTTTGGGATGTTGGAGGAAACTAAATGTTCCTACAGCTGACCTCTCCCTCCTCCTCACCCTGTTCCTCCCCTCGCCGTGGTGTCTCAGCCACGGGCACAGCACAGTGGAAAAAGAGCTGCCCTGAGTTTATCCCGAATGAGCTCCGAGGAGCAGTTCCTTCCCTTCCACCCAGCACAGCCCCGGCTGTTCAGGCAGCCGCGTTATTTCCTTCTTATTTTTAAAGCCATCGCTATTAAAAAAAAAAAAAACCCACCCACCAAACCAACAAATCTTATTTTTGTTGTTGTTGTTTGGGTTTTTGGTTTTTTCTTTGACTCTGCCTTTGTGAAGGACTTTTTTTTCTTTTTTGGCCCAATTCAAAAATATCCAGCGCTCCAGCGGGGAGGGAGTGCAGGAGAAGCTCTCCACAATGGCTCTAATCCAAGCTCCAAAGGAGGGAGAGGGTCCATCCGGAGGCTCAGCTTAGTTGGGAGCCAGCAGAGAGCCAGGGCTAATTTCAGCCCATGCCGGGCAGAGCTGGGCTTAGCTCAGCAGATCTGGGCTTAGCTCAGCGCCGGCTTTGAGACGTAGGAGCCACCCCAGCCCCGGGGCAGCTCCCCGGCTCCCACAGCCTCAGGGATGCTCTCCTGGCCCAGCCCCGCAGCTCTCGGCTGCCTCATCCTCCCATCACCCTCCCGGGCTCTTCCCGGAGCTCCCTGACTTTGCTGCTGCCGGAGGTTTTTCCCGGAGTTCCGATGCTGATGGGAACACCACGTTTGGGGCTGGGTCATGTGGACTCTGCCAGTTGTGGGAGAGGTGGCCCCAAAGCTCCATGCCCTCCTTTGGCTGCTGAAGGATGTCCCCTGGTCCGGTTTTTTCTTCTCCCCCTGCTTCCCCCATAAATCCCCAAAGCCTCGCTGAGCCCTGACCGGGCAATTTCTGGGAATGACGAGCTCAGAGTTGGGCCCCCATGACTTTTATCCGGTCCCTGACGGTGGCAGGAGCTGGGATGACGCAGAGTTTGGGTGGATGGGAGGCAGAAATGAATGCCTGGGAGGTGGAGGAGGTGCTCAACCTTTCCTAGAGGGTGGAATCATGGAATGGCTTGGGTTGGAAGGGACCTTAAAGCCCATCCCATTCCGGGTGGAAGGGACAGCTCCCACTGTCCCAGGCTGCTCCAAGCCCCATCCCGACTGGCCTTGGACACTGCCAGGGATCCAGGGGCAGCCACAGCTTCTCTGGGCACCCTGTGCCTGCCCTCACAGGGAAAAATTCCCTCCCAGCACCCAACCCAACCCCTCCCCGTGCCAATGTAGGATTCTACGGAAGAGCTGGTGCCTGGAACTTGGCCTCTTCGGCCGCATGAGGAGAAGGGCTCTGTGCTGGTGGTGCCACGAGCCTCTCTCTGCCCCCCAAGTGCCCCGGCTCGAGCCCTTCCTCCTTTCTTCACCCTTTATTTATTTTGAGTTATTTGACTTGAACTGAATCTGTACGAGTTTATTTGAGTTTACCCGAATTCACTTGAATTTCTCCGTGTCGTTGCCAACAGTGACTCTTCCGGGGGGGCGGGAAGCTCGGTCAGCTGCGAGCC